>JAEKDQ010000844.1:0-24120 GCA_026937815.1 Etheostoma perlongum | reverse complement strand
TGAATTTGTTTTACTAATACCCTTACCCCATTGTCCTGCAGTGTACAGACAGATAGCTAGTGTCATCAATCAGAAAAATCCCATGATAGTTATTCCCTTTGTCTCTGAGGGAAGGATTGACAAGGTAATGAGGTGATGTGAGTGACATTGAAAGAGGGAGAGAGAAGAAAGGAATAAGGAAGGAAGGAAATCATTTAGAGTTAGAGCCAAAAATATGTGCACACAAACACCACACTGATAGGTTTAATATTTAAGCATGTAGGTTTCAACTGTATTTCATCTATTCCACAATCAGCATTTAATAGCAGTTATATCAACACGCCACCACTTGAGAGACTTGTTGCATGGATTGATTGATACAATCCATGTTCTGTTGTCAACTTCACTGCACAACAAGATATCATGATTATATTAGCCAACTAAAAGCCAATTGAAATGCCTGTCATACTGCATGGGATTTAAATGTTTGCCCAGTGACACATTATGAGGTTATCTTATCTGTGCAGTCAAATGTTTTGGAATAAAGCTAAAACAATTAGCTAATTATCCAATTAGTCCATCTGAAGGAATTGCAATATTTATGCAATTTTGCAGGTTCCAGCTTCTCAAATATGATAATGTCCAGCTTTTCTCTCTGATGTAAATTGAATATATTTGGGGTTTGGACTGTTCGACAAGACAAGACATTTGAAGAGATCTTCTTGGGCTCTGAGACATTGCCCAATTTCCCCCCACTTTGTTTTGGACATTTAATAGACTGAACAATTAATCAACCAAGCTTTACATTGAACATAATTGGCCAAAAAGTTAATAATGAACATAATGTAAGTGGTTAGCATTAACCAATTAAAATATGAAATGAATGTAGGAAAGTATGCCTATTACATGAAATGTCAAAATAAAGATTACATTCTAAAATGACTTCAGTTTGAAAAAAAATCCTTTTCTTTCAAAAGAAAGGAGAGACATTTGCTATGTGTTGCATTGTCTGCTATTTTGGTACAATGACATTTTAAGATTCAATTTGGTGTTGGAATTAGAGTCAAAGCTAAAATGGCAGTATCAAAATTACACTGGCATCACTGGCAAGTCATGAGCTGAGACTCTGCAGCTGTGTCCTAAATCTCCTAGCAACCACAGATGGCATTGTCACGAAGGTTGACAAGCTGTGGACAAATAAAAGTTTAACAAGTCACAGCTAGGCAGGAAAAAGATGTGATGTAGGTGCACTTGTTTGAATATAGCTACTGGCACTATCTTTAGTGTGAGGTCATTTTGCTCCACATCTGCAACAAAGCACTATGAAGGGCAGGAATATTATTTTCATCTGAATAGTTGACTGATAAAAAAAAAAAAATCATCAGTACTAAAATTACCCTTCTCCATTACAAAATAGCATAGAAATGAACCATAGTATACTGTATTCATTCTGTTTAACTGTAGGCTACATTATAAGAGAGATGGCTGCCATCATTTCCCAAAGAGGTGGAAACTTTCAATATGGCTTCCAGCAGTGTTATTAACACAGGGACTTAGAATTGGGTCTTCCTGTTGAAGGGCAAGCTCCTGCAAGCTGGGTTAGGGTTATGGGTTACCAAGTTTTCATTTGATTAAACATGTTGCCGTTTTTAACCATACAAAGTATAATTTTATTGTACAGATAAAAGGAAAGAAACATCCATTTCATTGTCTGGCTTTGGTTTTCCTTTTAGACAAAACTGTGGGTCATCATCGTGAGGCGTACAGTGAGATCCATTGTAGGGCTGCGGCTGCTCGATTATTTTAGTAATCAAGTGTTCTTTCGATTATTTCATCGATTAATCGCGTAATTGGATAAGAAACATTTTTGTTTTATTGAAGAACAATAATATACAATAGTTTGGTTTACTTTAAAAAAACATTTGTATTGCCTACAATGCTTACAATATCATCCCTCAAAAACTAAACATATGAAGTGCCTTTAAGTGCAATATTACACTGTATTTAAAGAAAACGTTTTCTGAAATGCAATAACCTCAAACTAAGGCATACATTAAACATACATAAATATTACCTTAAGTTGTGCAACTTAACTTTCAAAACTACAAGTTTCAAAATGACTGGTCTATATATGCTTATACGTATATAAGTCATAATTAACCTATTTTCATTTATATATTTAATTACAATGTCACACAGCTCTGTTACACTTATGCTAGTAGAACGTTGATCCATGAAGAGAGAGAGTGAGAGAAAATGGTGCGCAACAATCAGCTGTTTTTCCATAGGGATTAGTCAACAAGTCGGCTCTTTAGATCAAATTGTGGTCACCACTACGAATTTTATTGTCTTTGTTTTTGGTAGTTGTTGTGTTTGGTGTAGTTTCATCGTCCATACCACTCTGTAATTTACTTTTTGGTCGGGTCCGCTTGCGGGAATCGATGATTAAGTTAGACTCAATGTTTTTTCTGACGACGTCAAAGCTAAAAAGCATTGGCGTTGTGCTATAACTGTGGTAAGCTAGTTCGATTTTGCAGTAGACACATTGTACAGAGTTTTTTTGTTTCTTACGCTTTTTACGTTTGAACTGATTCCCAACTTTGGACAGTTTGTCGTTTTCTCCAGCCTGTGTCTTCACTTAGTCCCTCACTATTTACACTCTATTTTCATTTTGTAATCTGTGCCGTCAGTCTGCAGGGCATGTGTCACTAGCAGCGTCGTCACTACCCAATGTGAGTCGTGTGCAGATGTGAGGTGCGCATGCTCAGATTTAAACAGTGTACAGCTTAATGTGTCATACTGAAATTTGTGAAATCCATAAAATCACAAAAAAATCTCATTAAAAACAATAACAGAAGATGAAAATCATTTCAAAAACATTTTAGCTGTCTATGATTGTTTGATTGTTAATGTTAGCTCAAAAGTGACAGCCTTTGTTGTGTTTGATTGCTAGCTTCAACTTGTAGCCAGCAGTGAATGAGCTTTGTTAAGTAGGTCCATTTTACTGTATTGACATTACAAAAGTCTCTTGTCAGCAACTTGTAGGTTACTTGTCACAAAGTGACGCACGGGCGACTCACATCTGCACTCGACTCACATCAGGTAGTGACAGGTGTGCGACAGTAATAATCATCCGTGAGGAAACCCTGTGAGCAATACAACATTGGTAACATTGATTGAACGAAGCTTCAATTCCAAATCATTTTTCATCAAGTATTTTTTAGTAATTAAATTATTCGAAAGTTACGAGGAATCGCCCCAACCCTAATCCATTGTGTTGAAGCATAATACATAGCATGATTATATTCACATTTATGTGTCTAGTGTATGAGTGGTAAAATAAATATACACCTTGACAAAGTTCTTAGCTTTCAAGATGACTTACTGATAAGCAATAGCCGTTTTTTCTTCTTTTAATAGCAACATAGTACTTTCAATAGAAGTTAACACAATAGTATTCCTTTTAGTGTCCGATATAGAGAATTTTTATAGAGATAGAGATTTTTTCACATTTCTATCATATATAATCATGTTTTATTCACTTTTAAGATCACATTCAACTTTTCTTTATGATTCACAACGACTTCAGCTTTGAAATTGGAGAAGCCAGACCCATATGACGCGTTCGTCATTTCGGTTTTCATTTTTGGTCAACAATACAGATCAGCACTGCCTGCTGTCACGGAGACATATGTCTTCGCGCGCGCATAACATACAGTACTCTCAAGTCGGCATCGCTTCCAGTGTGTTCTGAGGCACTTTTTGGACTAACGTGAGCTAAATGATCAGTCCGACTGCCTTTTCTGCCAATGGTCAGCTGTCGGGTTGGTGTGACACAGCCTTTAAATGTCTGCGCTGTTCTCTGATGTCTCCCTAAACCAACGTTAGAGCAACAGAAACATCATCGCTGCATGTCATCAATTTACAGGAAAGAAGTTTTTATTGATAAAAGTGAAAAAAAAAATATTTTAATAAATCATTTAAATTCCCCCATTTTGTGCTGATCTGAAAATGTAACCGATCAGACTCAAAACCGTGATCTGAACTGAGTTTTATGATCCGTAGCACCCCTAGTTCTGTTAAGAATAAGAATTTTGTCTTGACTTTCCACCAAATAATAAAAAAATATTGATTATGGTATTGATAAAGACTCGGATGGTTAAGCAGTCTCAATAATTGTATCAATATCAATAAAATTAACAATTCCCATCCACACAATGGGATCCAGCCTTGGTGTGAGTGACTCACGGCTTGACATTATGCATACTCAACTGACTGCTACAGTTCATCTTTGTTTTATAGACCTGAACCCACAAGCAGTAGCAGTGGCTGAAGGGCAGTTTTTGTAAACAATCTAATGTCAGTAATACGACTACTGGCACTACTAATAGTAATCACTACTACCAATAAAAGTGACAACAAAAACAACAACTATGAACTAAGATGCAAATTAAGTCTATTCTCCTGCACATATAGGTGGGTGTAATGTTTTTTACAGAACTCATTACTCAACAATATTTAAATTTGTGTGCTTCAATGAGCTGAAAACTGACTGTAAGAGTCATGCATCAAGACAAGTCTATAGCTAAGCACACATTTATGTATGAAAAATCAAATGTTTAGGCAGTACGGTCAGCAGCTATAATAATTAATTCTTGTAAACAACACCACAAACAAGCAAAGAATATAAAAGCATTAACTGTATGTCAACAACCACGTGCCCTACAGCAGGGATGACAAACTCAATTTCACTAAGGGCCACACTGGAAAAATGACGATCACAATAAGGACCAGACATGTTGAGTTTATTGACAAGCTTTTAGTCAATTAACATTGTATTACTGCATGGCTTACGTTAGCCTTCTCCCATACAGTTTGGTCAACAAAAACCCTAAAAAAGTCAGCAAAAACTTTCTTAGCCATCGTAGAATTTAACAAGTCATGAAAACCAAACATTTTTAAAAGCAGCTACCATCCAGCCGACTCACAACGACCTGTTTCAAAGCCTGAATATCAAAAAAAAAAATCTGCTTCTGTGGTGAATTCTGAGTCTCAAAGTCAGCAAATCTGTCAAATTCTGCACAGCAGTGTTGCATAATTACAGTATGAAAAACAGTTTCCTGATTTGTTTCAAAAACATAAAAAAAAAACCAAGACAAGCTTAAGAGGAGCTAGGCCTGTCCTTCAGGCACCCTAAGCCCCTCTTGCACCATCATCCCAGTGGTACTTTGGGAAAGACAGACTTCTACAGATATAAAGTAGTAGCTGTAACAACATAATAGCTGTAATATACTTTCAGTAGTAGCAGCAGGGTACTTTATAAGTTACTATAAGTTAAGTGGATATAGTAGGACATAAGCAGACAAAGCATCAATGTGGCACTGATACAACTTGTTTAACCTGCACTTCGTAGATAATAAATGACAGAAAAGGGCATGTTGTCAAGGACTTTTTTAACTGTGGCACATTACCAATAAAAGGCTTTGGCATTTTAATTAAGCCATCAAAAGCTATTATTTTCATTGTCAACAATTTCTCCTGGAAACAATAGGGATCCTGTTTGACACTTCTTAAATGTACTCCAGAGGTACAGCTGTCATCTCTGCTGACAAGAACAATCAATTTCATTTCAATTGAGGCTATAACCCATACGCTCACTCAACATATCATTCACCAGAATCCACTCACTGTAATTGTCATGCACATTAAATGTCTTGGTGACATTTCTGACATACTGACAGTTTGAATACTGACACATACTGAGTTACACAGTACTGTACATAGAGTACAAACTGACTCACATACTTGTAATGCTAATGCAACAACACAAAGTCCTCACATAGGCTATGGCGCAAAGGCACTGTGACATATTCTGTGAAAATATCGGTGATACATGTCCCTCTCCCAACATACAGGAAGAAAAAAAATTCATGCAGTTTCTTCTTTTTTCTCCTTCTATATTCAAGATGGATGTATAATGCACAGGGCTGACACTCTACAGCTTGAAAAAAATACACAGTGATGGAGCCTGATGTGGATTCACTTTGAACTTTAGGCAACGTGCGGTCCTGTATAAACAGGGTTAGAGTACAGAACATGCCTCCTGGCTAAAACACCGTAAATATCGCTGCCTACAAGCCTGGGAGGATGCAGGTCAGCAGGTTGCACAGTATGATGACATGCTACTACTCTAGTAGTTGATGTTTCCTTTTATACTCTTTGTGTAAAACTGAGTGTTTGATTTTTAACATTTTAACCATTCTGTGTACAAATGTGATACAGGATAATGTTTTTTTCCGATTTTTCTGGGGTGAAAAAGGTTGTGGAATTTTAAGCGGTTCCTACTGTAATTCTAAGCCAAGGAAGTGTGTCTGTCAGTTGGGTACAGAGTTCCGTTTGAGCTATCTAACATTAGCTACTGCACTATGCTGTGAAGTAATGTCTGGCTATCTAGCCAGACATTACTCTGGAATGGAGTCCAGCGTCTAGCAACATTGTTGTGGATGCTGCGTCTCAGCCTGGCAACCAACGTGAACTTTGAGTCTGGGGAGGAGGGGGGGGGGAGACAACTCTCTCAGTATTTTGAATTTGTACTGCAATAACTATTTTAAACACTAGTTCTCAGTATTACATATTGCACCTTTAATATAATCATTATTTTATAAGTTTTATATTTTTTGGGTCACATTTTGCAGTCACTAGAGTAGAAAAAGCTGCAGAAAATGATTTTGTCACCAATGTAGACCGCAACAAAACCTCAAAATGTCTGCAAGCTAGTGGTCTATTTTGTTTGATACTGCCATTAAAGATTTGCAAGCCCGTTTTTTTGTCCTTGGTGTAAGACATTGATGATGAATCTGCTCCACAAACTTTCCTGCTTCCACCCACACCATCTTTCAGTTGCATTCCCTTTCTTAGCGGTGGAAGGATCAACACAGGCTGGGAAAGATAATCCCCATTGTGCCAATCCGAGAGACTTGCCTCTGGGATACGACAAAAATGTACTCGCTGAAAAGGTTTGATTTGCTGTCTTATCATGAACCCTGACCACAAAAACATAAACAAATTGGCTTTTAGTTATCTTGCCATTCAGAATGGCCTAACCCCACCAAAGGAGCCATGATCCAAATTGAAATGGACAACCTTAGGCCTGAAAAGAGCAGAGTCATTTGACAATAGCCCATAAATTCCCTCAAGGTTTCAACATTACACACAAGCTTGCCTTCCGGAATAGCAAAAATGCTTTAGAGAAGAGTGATGCATTTATTACACCCAATTAGTGTGTAGATTTGATTTTTGTGGATAAGGGCAGGAACTGAAAACATTCAGGTTTGGACTCATGTGTGTGCATACGTTTAGTAAGAATGCAAGCTGAATAACTGTCATATTCATATAAGTATGTTTCTTAGTATGATTGAATACCAGCCTTGGGTAGATAAGCACAACCATTTCTTGATTTGTGATGCTGTTATTCATAAATTCAGTAGTCTTGCTTATTTTGCATTAATTAACACATGCACAAAACCTGCACTACCAAATTATTCCTGACCTAAAAATAAGAACAGACTGTAATTTTGTTTTTGGCACCATGCAGCAAACTAGTCTGCATTGCATCTTTAACATGGCCAAGTGTGGCGCTCATCATGTTGGTTCTTAACAACACTCAATTAAGGAGAGGGGGCTTTTTTTTTTTCTTCTTTACAACAATTCAGGGGGTCTTTACAGGGGCCCTGGGATGTTCTAACCTCACACATGCTGCCCTTCTGGCAGAGTCAGCAGGCAGATTTTCATGTTTGTCTGTTGTCACCAGAATAGAGCATAGTCTGCTTTGTTTTTTATTTTATGATTCTGTAAAGAAAAAAATATGACTTTGTTCTCGCAGCCTCATACAAAGACACATTTAGATTTATATGTATTTATTTGTTACTGTTTTAGTAAGGCAGAAATTCCAAATCCTCACCCCTTTGTACTAATTTGTACTCCACAGTCAACCTCTATTTGACTTTTTAATTTCAGCCTTTTTCTACCCTTTCCTATTCGTCTGCAATAATCTATGTGCCTCACAGTAAGTATAATCATTAGTAGTTATACTAGAGAGAAACTTCTAGTTTTGCACCATCACAATTTGCCCTGGCACCCCCTCTGCTTGTTTCTTTTAATTTGCAGAAGGTACAGGACGGAAGGAAAACAATCCCTGTGTTCTCATTAGTGGCCATTTCTTTAATTAAACAAACGTTTTTTTCTTAGTGAATGTGCACTCCGGTAATAAAAGAGAAAAAAACAGTGTGACATGTGTGCTACTTCATCTTTGCCTCCAATTTGTTTGACCTCTCTTATGCAAAGTGCACCCTGGGATTGAGCTGTTTCATTTACAGTACAGTACAGTTCATTTGTGTACAACGTTCTAATGGGTGGCTGTGCACCTAAAACTCAAATTCAACTATGTTGTGCTGGGTGGAAAAACAAAAATGTTTTTGAGCTAGACTTTGCCATGTAGAAAATTAACAGGAAGCTGCTGGGTGGCCCACGGGATGACAATTGTTTAGAGAGTTTTGAAGAGTCTTGACTTGTTGACTGGGAAAGGCATTCCCTGCAGGAAACCACTTTGCTGCCAATCCCACATGCCAGCCAATCATTTGACCACCATGACATCCTACTAAAAATCAATGGCCACAAAAAAAACAATTTCTGGCACAAATTTCTTTTTCCTACTAGTGGATAAATCACATTCACGATGTCAAAAAAAGCATTTTGTCTACCCATTTTCTAAAAGGTGACAACACCTAGAGTTTGCAGTAAGGATAGGGTTTGCAGTAAACTAGGGCTGAACGATATTGTGTTTTAGCATTGACATTGCGATGTGCGCATGCGCAATACTTACATTGCAGGACATTGCGATGTTGATGCTAATCCTTTTATGCTGCTTGATAGAAAAGTAAACTTTCACCGTTCTCTTTTAACATGATTATTACCGTCTGACCCTTCCCCTTAAGACAGGTAGCCATGTGGCCAACGTGTATGTGACGTTAGTCCGAAGAGGGTTATTGTTATGGGAAGTGAAGCTCTCAGTGTGAAAAGTACCGTAGGCAGTAGCTGACGCTGACATAGTGATGCGCATAGTTTTCGATGGGTAGTCAGTGAAGCTACAGTAGTCAGTGTTTTATGTTCGTTGCAAATACAAACAAAATCCCATGATTAATGCAACGTCTCCCAGCCATTTACCCCGGCAGAAAGCTGCTAGCAGCCAGGCTAAAGCTCATGTAGTTAGCCTAAAGAAACAAGGGGTCCGTCTGTCCCAACTAACGTTACGGTTCAAGGCAGCAACACTGGAAACGTAACACTAATCTACTACAGAAGTCTGTGTCTGATCTAAGGGAATTTCCAGATTTTAATTGGTCTTGGATACACACAGTTTGTTGCTAGTGCGCGTGACATGCAGGTCTGATCAATGTATCAAACAAACAAGCTAGCCCCGCTAAAACCTGGAATTTAGAGGAGGCAACATGCATTGTCATACACTTTAGCCTGGAATAATAGATAGATTAGATTATATGAATACAATGGTGTCATGCTAGTCAACCAGCGTATTTCTACATAATTCCCTCACTAAAATCACTTCAGAAGAGTAACGTTATTCAACGTCGCGCTGACTTGCTTTGTGTTTGTAAAGCATTAAAGTTTAACAAAGAATGGTTCCTTTTTCATTTTCATCTTCTATGATGCACTCCAATACAAAATCACCGCAGTCGAGAAATTATTTATTATTTACAAATAGAGCTATTTAAAGA
Organism: Etheostoma perlongum; assembly: GCA_026937815.1. Taxonomy (NCBI): domain Eukaryota; kingdom Metazoa; phylum Chordata; class Actinopteri; order Perciformes; family Percidae; genus Etheostoma; species Etheostoma perlongum. The sequence continues at coordinate 14,353 of JAEKDQ010000844.1, read as the reverse complement.
GAGCACATTTTAAAAATTACTTTTTTCTTTTTCATATCACAATATATATATTTGCAGGGAAAAAAAATATCTGAATGTCAGTTTTTCCCAATATTGTGCAGACCTACAGTAAACCCAATATCCAGGCAGAAAGAGTTTTTCCAGTTTCAACAAGGGAGATCCAATAAGTTTCTCTTGGTTATAATATACAGAACAGTGGTACATCATGCAGGGAGGAATACATTTACCAGGGCATATAGCATTATTCAATCACTTATTTGAATCCTGCAGATAAGCACCCTGAAAAGAGACATGTCAATTATGTTCAGGCTAAGACACTGGTCACTATAAGTGTTTTGTGCCTCACTGTGATAATGTAAATGATAATGCAAGAGCCTATCTGAAACCAGCTATTTTCAGTCGGAGATTGGGTATCCCTTATTCAGGTGATGATTGGATTTGTGACATGCTCTCTCTTAGGTAAAAGGGAGTGTAATTATGGGCTTGACCTTTAGGGGCATTTTCTGTATCAAATCCTCTAAACAGCACTCAAAAATGAGAAATAAATCTGGGATTGCACATTTCTCTTCGATTTCCTGGGGTTAACTCATCTTGTGCTGGTGTACAAAGGCACATCAAGAGGTTTTTTTTTCAAAATCTAACCACATTATATAGATATTTTTGTCACTAAGATTTGGAGATACAAAAAAATGAGACAACTCAGTCTTGAAAATGTATTAGGATTAGGAACGATTCGGCATCTTTTGGAGCAAATACATTCATTACAAAGTTACTTGGAATCAATGGGCTGCATTTACCAACAAAAAGGGTAACTATCATATTTTTCAACCTTGACCCAATTTTCCTATGTTTTTGTAAGAGACTGGTAGGAACAACAATCTTTGAAATTGGTCCAGTATTACAGTGGGGGCTCGAAAGTTTGGGCACCCCAGGTAAAAATTTGTATTAATGTGCATAAAGAAAACAAGAAAAGATTGAAAAAATCTCCAGGCATCAAATGACAGATTAGAAATTGTATAATATGTCACAAAAAGTTAGATTTTTATTTCCATCATTTACACTTTCAAAATAACAGAAAACAAAAAAATGCCGTCTGAAAAGTTTGGGCACCCTGCAGAGTTTATAGCATGCACCGCCCCCTTTGAAAGCTGAGACCTGACAGTGTCATGGATTGTTCTCAATCATTGTCTGGAAAGATCAGGTGATGTCAATCTTAAGGTTTTAAATGACCAGACTCATCTGACCTTTGCCCCAACAATCAGCACCATGGCTTCTTCTAAGCAGTTGTCTAGAAAACTGAAAACTGAAACAAAGCTACCACTCAGCTTGCAGACCTCCCATGTCCGCAACCTTCAACTTTTCAAAATAAAAAGCTTGAGTCTGGTCTATGTTTTCGTACGTTGGTGTTTTGGATGTTTTTACTAAACAGTACTGAAATCATGCTAATGAATACAAATATGTTTTCAGAAAATGTCTTTCAACACGATGGAACTAGTAAAAGCGGTTTTGTGTTTAGAAGTGCGGGCGAGATTTATTCAGTTTGGGAAGCTGCACAGCTGACTAAGCAGGGAGGGACCCATCTGCTAGTGATAGGGGCCGAGACTGAGAGCTACATGGACCTTACATGGAAAAAATATGCACCAAACAAGCCACTTATGTAAATTGACAAAATTGGAGCTGATGCCAATTGCGACGATTTCTAAGACTGCTGTAGATTTAAAAGTATTTTATATCAGTGTTACAAAGTTGTTGCAGTGTTGTTCATTGCTTTGACTGAGACAATTTGTGCAAGAAGCGAGCCCATCACACTGATGTTCAAGAGAGATGCCTGACTGAGTGACGGTTTATTGTTTCTGACAACACAGGGCTTGAATAGTCCATTGTCACGGTGCACTATTTTCTGGAAAGTCAGGCATGCCATTTTAGTGTACTGTGATTGGATTTGGTAGCACTAGTCAGACCAAATGTAAATAAACTTCACAGAGCATCCCATGTTTTATCATGTAAATGTACTTAAATCAAATGAGGCTGGTACCTTTGCACCAGCAGCTGCTACAATAGTGATACCAACATCAATGCAGGCAAGTATTTTCAGTAATTAGAAAAGATGAAATTGTATATTTGCATGCAGAGAGAACTTGACTCTAAGAGGCAGTAAGACATCATTTAAGTGTACACTGTCCTTTCTTTGACAGCCTCTTTTTTTCTGGGGGGCACTGTTGACCAGCGGTCACTGTCCTACCAGGACACAACACTCACTGCCTGCGTGACTGATTCTGAGCCGCGGCTCTGCACAGAAAGCTGTTTGGATAACTGTCAGCTCTCCTCTCTGTCATTGCCATCAAAGATGAAGGGTCATTTTCTCAATCTCACCATAACTCCCTCAAGACGTCTGCCTCCAAAATGCAGAGGATGGCTTCCTTGCCTCCCACCCACCAGCTTGTAAAAGATGGCTCATTTTTGAGTGACAGTCAATCCAGCGTTTTGTATTTTTGTATGGTGGACTCATTCTGTACAATGGAGTTTGTGTTGAATAAAGTTCAGCAGCATCAAAACCATGTTCTTGTATGTGTCCCAATATTATTATATGATGAAGAGTTTAACCCCAAATGTATTCAATGGCAGATTACATACATAATTTTATTTTACATGTGCACCAAAAACATTACAGTTTTGTAACGTAGTTTGTTTTTTCCTGCTATGCCTTGATGTACTTAAACAGTTCAACATGAAATACCATCAGCAGAGCAGACATTGAGGATTTCATAGCTGTGCCCGCTGGCTTGTGAATATACTGAAACTTGTCTCCAACCAACATGGAGTTACAGAGCGCACTAGACAATGCCAAATATTACAGCAGCTTCCTCTCCTCAGTAGCCTCCATTCATCATCCTCAGCCAGAGGACTCCCTAAGCATCTCTCCCCTTTGGGTGAGAGATTGATGGTGACCTCAGCTCAGTTTATCGAGCGTCCACCTACTCTTCTTGTCTAGCGAGCACTAACCATGCAGCCTCACTCTCCTCTGGTCCACCTACTTCCTCTGCAGACAGATTTCTGTTGCTTCGACAGGTAGCCTGGACCAAGATGATATGAAGAAGAGATGTCAGCTCCTTATAATTCCCAGGATGCACTGTGTGACTGTCAGCCCCTGAAAGATGCAGTTATGGGACCATGTCTAATATACTCTGGTGACCTGTTTGTCTAAAAAAAAAAACATCATTTCAAGGTCCTAGTCCCTCTGTCAAAACACTTAGTGTACCAAAGGTTGAAAACTTCAAAAATGGCTTTTAGATCTAGTTAGTTAATTATTTGGCTAAACAATTTATACTTTGCCAAAAATGCATATTGTACATTCACCAACATAAACATACTTAAATCTCATGACAACATCTTCCCTGCATTGCTTAATTTGGCATTCATCACATATTTGCAGTCACCTAAAAAAAAGCATGACACCCTACCACTCTAGTAGTTGATGTATAAATTGTTACACACACCTCAAACAATCACACAACACAGTCTTGCTGACAAGGGATGATTGATTTTTTAAATAGAGACATTATTGATCCTTATCCAGGATGTAAATGAAAGCCTCCTTGACATAGCTCCTGACAGCCTGCGCCTGTTCTATTAGGGAGATGAGAGAGGGAACGTGGGGAAAAATGAAGGCCATCTGTCTTGATGGTGCTATGCCCTCTGTATGCTGTGTCTGATGTAAACAACTCCATTTTTCAAGATATGACGAACCTTGGACTAGAGCCCGACCGATAAAGGATTTTTAAGGCCAATACCGATACAACTATTTGGTTATTTAAAAATCCAATATTCCAATATATCAGCCAATATATATATTTTTAAATCCAGAAACGCGTAACAAAACAAACAGATTTCCCTAATATTAGTTATTTGTAGTTATTTATGAATTCTCACTAAAATAATGATAATTATTTGTTTTATTGTCACAACAGAACAGAGGAACATCAAAATATATTAAAGTTCTGATAAATTAAAAGGTATAAAAATACAAACTTATGAAACAAAGATATGAAACTTAAAAGTCCTTTTGAACAAAAAAACACAAAAAAGAGTAGAGTGCCCTCTGGTGGACAGACTATGCAACTCCAACGCTCATAACATGAGTGACACTCCGATACGGGAAATACCTAATATAGATAGAAATACATAATATCGACCACACCGATATATCGGTCGGGCTCTACCTTGAACTGCCATAAGATGCACCAACACCCACTGAGACCCCCAGCTTGCATGAAGCAAAACTCAGCAACCTCTGACTGATTTGTGCTAAGTCAAATCTTTTTGAAGACAACTGTATGCATCTTTTCTGTACTGATTGCTCATAGGTAACAAAGGTTCCAAAGGTGGGTGGAGTCTGACTCCATAAATTACAGTGGCAGGGTAACATGCTCGACTTGAAGTGTATGCTCAGTTAATAATATCCTATATCAGAGCGGCAAGGCTGAGCACATGCCCTTATTATCTATCCCACTTGGGGCACAAGGGCAACTCCTCCTTCAGACACACATGCTGCCAGCATTCAACCCTATCTCCTCTATCAAGTGCCCACTCACTCAGTCAACGGCCCACCCCCCTCAGGTTAGGAAAATATTTATAGAATTAATAGATATTCTATTCTAAAAGAGGTTGACTACAAAGCAATGCCAACTATCCCAACAGGAAGTGGACTTATTAAAAAATAAGCCAGTAAAAATAGAAGTTCAAGTATTATCAGCATGAACTGCCAGATAAAACACACCTTGTGGAGCAATAACACAGGATGGGAAGTAGAGCTGTTATAGCAATATTAATTTAAAAAAAATGCCTCAGATTATGCCTAAAACGCTGGTATTGGTATTTGTTCATGTTTCACAGGGTTTAACCTGAGCCACCAACCATAGTACAGCCATTTAAAAATGATATAATTTTTTTAGCACTGGTATCCGATTGGTACTCAATATGGGTCAATATTTAAGTTCAGTAATCGGAATCAGCAAGGAAAATTGGTATTTGAACATCTTTAAGGGGAAGTCTAATAATCTAATGAAACACAATAAAACCCAAAGCTTCACTAACTACTTCCCTGTGACCAGATAAGCAACTATGTTTATTTGAGTCAGACCTATAAATACACTGTAGCTCAACCAACTTCATCAGTTGGTATGACCCCCAATTTCCACCGGTTGCAGAACGGTTGCGGATCGGCTCCGCTGCGTGTCGGCTCCGTGCTCCGCCAATGGCTGCGGCCATAACTGACAGCTGAAGTCACAAGGACCCACAAGATCTCGCAAATTCAAGTAGAATAGAACCACAACAACAGTTTGTTTCCATCAAGAGGAGTAGATGGGATACAACTCTGTGCTGTTTCCAAGGTGTAGTGCAGTGAGATATGATCTGCCATGATCACACTCTATTTTATTTTGAAAAGTAACCAGATGTTTTATCTGCTTTGTTTATGTGCTCAACTTCCTGCTCAACACTATCTGCAGTGTGCTGAATTGCTGCGGAGCTCTCCGGCGTCCGAAAAATAGAAGCTCTGCGTATCTGCTCCGGAGCTGGGACGGAGTCGGAATGCAGCCTTTCTGCAGTCAGTGGAAATACACACATTGACTTTAATGGAAACCTAATGACTACACCGCCTAACTGCAATGTTCCACTTTCAATGGCATAAGTACTGCAAACATTACCGTTTTTCACATATTGGTACACTGAAACGATCAATAAATACCCTAACTTGGACTTCACAACTAACTGCTCTACAGCAGAGAAGAAATTAGGATAATTTAAGGGACAATAAACTATAGTTTTATGTTACATTTATTCACCTCTCAGATGGAAGAAGTTAAATCTTGATTTCCTGAACAAAAAGCCTTCAAGCATTTTTGAAATTTAACAGTTTTATGATTACGACACATGCCAATATGGACACATTTTATGTGGTGCTTAATGTACTGATGCTGACTTCAAGGATTATTTATATGCTGGCTTTCAAGCACAGTGTTTTCCTTTTGTTATAACCTAAAACCCATAAACAATGAAAATGGGCCCTGAAATGTTTTCAGCTATCTTTAGCAATGTGCTGTGGGTGAGACTATGCGTTAATTATCTCTGGAAGTAATAACATACATTTTTATAAAAGGCAATAATAGAATTTTTTTTTTTAAATCACAATGTTGTCACTGTAGAGTCACTTTAGTATGATGGTTACTCGTGAGTTGGGTGTAATTTTAAGCCATTTCAATAACTTTAAGTAAAACTACAGAATGTTAGAATGATAGTTTTAGTTAGAGACTTTCCAATGCTCACAGTCAATCAAACAGACTGCTCCCAGATGGTTTATGTGTATATGTATTAACTACTTGCATGGGTCGGCCAACACATTTGAATAAATGGGGACATCTGCGGCAACTCAAAGCTCTATTATGGCTGTGATGTCCCATCAGAAAGGACAAGGGAGCTAGTTTATAGTATAGGTTTCTTTTTAACTGTTAACTGTGCTTACTGGATTCTGTCTCCCTGTCTGTCACAGCATATTAACAAAATAATTGTTAACATTAGGTATATACAGTGGGTACGGAAAGTATTCAGACCCCTTTAAATTTTTCACTCTTTGTTTCATTGCAGCCTTTTCCAAAAATCAAAAAGTTCATTTTATTTCTCAGTAATGTACACTCAGCAACCCATCTTGACAGAAAAAACAGAAATTTAGAAATTTTTGCATATTTATTAAAAAAAACAAAAACTGAAATATCACATGGTCATAAGTATTCAGACCCTTTGTTCAGTATTTAGTAGAAGCACCCTTTTGATCTAATACAGCCATGAGTCGTTTTGGGGAAAGATGCAACAAGTTTCTCACATCTGGATTTGGGTATCCTCTGCCATTCCTCCTTGCAGATCCTCTCCAGTTCTGTCAGGTTGGATGGTAAACGTTGAGTGGACAGTCATTTTCAGGTCTCTCCAGAGATGCTCAATTGGGTTTAAGTCAGGGCTCTGGCTGGGCCATTCAAGAACAACCACAGAGTTGTTGTGAAGCCACTCCTTCGTTATTTTAGCGGTGTGCTTAGGGTCATTGTCTTGTTGGAAGGTAAACCTTCGGCCCAGTCTGAGGTCCAGAGCACTCTGGAAAAGGTTTTCGTCCAGGATATCCCTGTACTTGGCCGCATTCATCTTTCCCTCGATTGCAACCAGTCGTCCTGTCCCTGCAGCTGAAAAACACCCCCACAGCATGATGCTGCCACCACCATGCTTCACTGTTGAGACTGTATTGGACAGGTGATGAGCAGTGCCTGGTTTTCTCCACACATACCGCTTAGAATTAAGGCCAAAAGTTCTATCTTGGTCTCATCAGACCAGAGGATTTTATTTATCACCATCTTGGAGTCCTTCAGGTGTTTTTAGCAAACTCCATGCGGGCTTTCATGTGTCTTGCACTGAGGAGAGGCTTCCTTCGGGCCACTCTGCCATAAAGCCCCGACTGGTGGATTGCTGCAGTGATGGTTGACTTACTACAACTTTCTCCCATCTCCCGACTGCATCTCTGGAGCTTAGCCACAGTGACCATTGGGTTCTTCTTTGCCTCTCTCACCAAGGCTCTTCTCCCCCGATAGCTCAGTTTGGCCGGACGGCCAGCTCTAGGAAGGGTTCTGGTCGTCCCAAACGTCTTCCATTTGAGGATTATGGAGGCCACTGTGCTCTTAGGAACCTTAAGTGCAGCAGAAATTTTTTGTAACCTTGACCAGATCTGTGCCTTGCCACAATTCTGTCTCTGAGCTCTTCAGGCAGTTCCTTTGACCTCATGATTGTCATTTGCTCTGACATGCACTGTGAGCTGTAAGGTCTTATATAGACAGGTGTGTGGCTTTCCTAATCAAGTCCAATCAGTAGCTACACAGTCCACAGCTGGACTCCAATGAAGGTGTAGAACCATCTCAAGGATGATCAGAAGAAATAGACAGCACCTGAGTTACATATGAGGGTCACGGCAAGGGTCTGAATACATATGACCATGTGATATTTCAGTTTTTTTTTTAATAAATATGCAAAAATTTCTAAATTTCTGTTTTTTTCTGTCAAGATGGGTTGCTGAGTGTACATTACTGAGAAATAAAATGAACTTTTTTGATTTTTGGAAAAAGGCTGCAATGAAACAAAGAGTGAAAAATTTAAAGGGGTCTGAATACTTTCCGTACCCACTGTATATATATATATATATATATATATATATATATATATATATATATATATATATAGTCCAACTTTTTTAATATAGAATCGGTATCTACTAAAAAAAAAAAAAAAAAAAAAAGAGGATGTCTGCAATGCTTTGTATAGTCAGTGCACTTAAAAAATGCCAATGACCTTGCATCGTTACACTATCTAAATGCTTAAAATGTAAAAGGTGTACCTTTGATATACTGCTGTATATCCCTACAGCAATGCAATTAGTGACAGTTCATTATAAAACACATTTTCACAAATAGCAGAGCTGCGGGTTTCCCTCATGAGCTGAGGCTGTCTTCCCTTTGGTAGGGCAGTAACTGTAAACGTACTGCCATTAAGAGGTTATTTGTTGAACAATTTCCATCTTAATTGTGTGACAATGAAACAACTTCTCTCACAAGTACTGGAAGTGTTTGTATTATACAAATCGGTCGACATCCTATTTAATAACTTCACTCTGTAACGCCTCACTAGATTGGATGGCCTATTTTTGAGCATGCAACATTCATACTCATCCCCTCAAAAACATGTGATACAATCACATAGCCGCAAGCATGTTTTAATGAGTTGCTGAACAAAAATAACTCTTTTTGCTCTCCATGGTGTGTATACATTTATTAAGGGGAAATAATAAATTGTCTTGACTTGGTTTAGCTAGCGCTCTGTCTCACTATCATCTTTCTCAGATACACGAAGGCCTATAGCCTACGAACAAGTTTATATCAGGCTTTGAATCCTATGTTAACCTATAAAGGAAAACACCTCATCTGCTATTCAGACACAAGCATGTGAATGAGGATTGCTTCCTTTCCACACTGGATCTCTGCTGCTTTTAATCAAGGGGGTTTGCGCAACTCGCAGATAGAACTTTTGAGGCATGGAAAGATCACACACTTTTGATAGCCCCAGTGATGGTGAATGTAAACTCCCATGCTATACACAACTGCACCGAAACATATCAATGCATAACCCCAATGCATAAATCTCTGTAACGCTCTCCATCTCTGTAGCTTCTGGGAATCCACATCCACACCAATAGCAGGCTTGTTGTTCTGTGTTGGTTAGTTCTATAGATTTGTTACCCATGTCTATCTCTTCATCCTCCTCTTGCTCGTTTGTTCATTGTCCTCCTCATATTCCTCACTGTCCTGTCTTTCTCCCTGGTGTGCTGGCTCAGATGTGTCGCTAACACTAGTGAAAGCCAAATGAAGCTTCGTGAACCAGTGTCTTTATTTTCAGAGCCCACTAGATGACACTCTCTTGTGTTGAGAATACATTGAATTGCAATGCCATAGGCCTTTCTCTTAAAACCAAGAGCGCCATTTAGTGGTCTCAGAAAATAAAGACACTGATTCACAAAGCTTCATTTGGCCATCACTAGCTAACAATAGTGCTAGCAGTATTAGCGTTATAGGTAGCTGATGCTGCACTTGATTTTAAAACAAAATCAGACAGTTTGCGGCATTTTTCACAATCAGCCAACAGTGCTCTCTTATATTTCTCTCTTTTTTACTCGCCCCCCCTTGTGTTGCTTGATGCCTCAATTCCTTTTTTTTGTCAACAACAGCTTCCAACTTACAATCTTCAAATTCCAAAAACCATGCTGACACAGTCTACTCGATTCTGTCTTGAAATTCAAAATTGAATGCATGTTTTTTGAACCAATGACATGAATAAGTAATTTTGCTACAAAACAATGCAGAGTTGCAGACTGATGTAAAAGTGCACGACTGTAGAGGGTAACCATGACTGATATTAACTGAATAAATACTGATCAGATTGCTATGCTGATAGGTGTGAATGATTTGGAGAAGTTTGGCTATCAGTTGGCCAAAGAAAATTATTATTGACGCTTGAAAGGGGGCTGAGAGAAATGATATGGGTCACCATTTACAATTAAGGGGCCGCATGGCTGTGACAATCATGACACTGGTTCTCTGATTGGCCGGCCGGCCCAAACGGATCACAAGGCATCTGCCCAAATTCTGGCATCTTCCCAAATTCCAGATTACCAGTCCATCACTGGCAGCGCAGTATAGTTTTACTGCTTCAGCAGCAATATTGATTAGTGTCTAAATGAGGAATAGCCAAATGTTTTCACATCTAGGAAACCAATTTAGATACACATACGTAAAGACCCTCATTTTATCAGCATTTTTTTCCAAAGCATCCCATCTAATATGATCTCTGTCAAAGTTTTGGTACAGAATTATTTAACTTTATTCGTACAGAATTATTTAACAGTGTGCACTGTGCAAGGGAGTATGCAATGATGTGGGCAGTCAAACTTTGGATTTTAATAATCAATAATAATTTTGCATGATCATTTACATCATTTCAGGGGGAATGGAATATTTTTTTTTTAAATCAACTGCTTTTTATTTTGGTTGGTAGCATTAGAATCGCTTTGAAAACACCTGATATAAATGTCCATTTACATACTTAATTACTACACAATTCTTAAAACATTTAGCAGATTTCAGATTATTATATTTTTTATATGTTAGTTTACATTTGAAGAGAATGACTAATGTCAGCCAAGAAGCAGTATTGATTCGGGCCTATTAAACCACAGGGGTGTGACTGGGTGCAGCTTTTATTTATTGAAAATTAAGTCTGAAACTACTTTTGGAAGTAAATAATACATCATGTTGTACACAGTTGGTGTCATTTTACAGACACAATGATTATATTCATATTTGTAGCACTTGCATACAACAAACTACATAGACTACCACTGAACCACAGGATGACATCAAGACAACAGATGTTCATCAAAAAGAAACAATAAAAGGTCAGACATATGCTTTCTATCCTTTTGGCATACAAAAAAACAATATTGCTAAGTTTACTTCTCGGGTTATTACTTCCCCACATTTCACATATTAATAAAATGGATATATTGTATATATTATTGATTGCAGATTTCTATTTTATACTTTATGATTATTGCCTTTGCAGTAGACCTACTTGTTATTTTCTTATACTAGGTTCATCGGGGCATGCAATGCATGCATCTTAAATGACTTACATACCCTTCTTACCAACTGTATTTGGCGCACAAAAAATACCTTCCATAATTATACATGTAGTTCCTTGTCAAATCTAATGTTTCCTAGATATTACAGCACAGCTTAAAAACGATTTTTTAATAACCAACAGTGAGACCTTCTTGACAGGATACAAACACTCAGCACAATAGCTGAGGAGACTTAAATGACAAACCCTCAGCAGTCTGTGCATCTAATAGAGCAATAAAACAACTTCAAAGTACAAGCAAACATGGCGGCATATGTTTTTGGACCTGTATGTCTAACGTTACAACTAACTTCACACAGCTACACAGTAGCTAGAAGCCCCTGCAGGGGCAACTTAGCAATTAATACAGCCTTCTAACATTTCAGTAAGAGACAGGCAGGTAGTCACAGAGATAGAAATACAGACATTAAGAGTGAATCTGACTCACGTTAGTTGAAGACGCAGATATTTCGCAGTTCTCATACGTCCATGTTTCCTTTTAGCGGCGAAGAGGTCAAAATCATTATTCCCAAACGAGCGGTAGCATAGTTAGCGGTTATCATAGCTAGCTAACGTTAACTAACAACGCCAACTACCAGCCGGGGATGTTTCATTTCAAAGGCGTTGCTAACTTTCTCTCTTTAATTTATTTGTTATTATGTTAAACTTAACTTCACAGTTATTTCCAGAGACTTCCTAGCTGTCCAGAGTTATTAGAATCCTTGTAGTGACCTAGCTACACCACGTTATACTTGAGATTTAGCTAGCTAATCAACTTCACTTGGGCTCCTTTCGTTAACGGTAGATTCGACATGATTGCCTCAACTGCAAGAGTGCAGCCCTAGTAAACGTTATGTGACAAAGTCATTTTAATTATATGATAATATAGTTTGTAACAATAATAATTACAGTAGGCCTATACAGATTTATTTATATATTTATAATTAATACACAACGATGACAATAACAAGAAACGCAAAATTTGCTTCCCGAATACATAGCTTTGTGATAGAATGTAACTTTTCATAAAATAAATAAAAGTAAGCTATTACTGTATTACTATTTTGTTTAAATAATATTAGTATTTTATATTGCCTGAAGTTAAATGATACTATTTAGCACAATCATACACGATGTGTCTGACTACTGAGCCATGTCAAATATTGGATATGCTTTATATTGTTAGTTTTTTTAAATTTATTTATCTATTGTTAATTGTGTATTTTATTAAAATTAAAATGTATGATAACCAGAGCTGCATGTATAATAGAATGACTATAACTAAGTGCTGACTGAGTAACCTAACGGTGAAATGTAACTCACCCAAATGTATTAATGCAATGATTATGTGATGAATACCTCAATAAAGTTCAGAAATGAAATAATAGCCAGAGTTGTATTGATCCCTTCAGTGTTATATTTGTGCCCCCCTTTTTCTGACTGAAAACCTATGGGGCATTGTGCTTTTTGCATACAGCCAAATCAATAGCATGGTGAGTCTCTAACTTTATTAGAATCAATACACATTACAACATTTTTTATATTTTTTCAGTTCATGTGAACAACAGGAAGTGTATGTGAGTCGTCACTGTTCAATTTTTCATCTGTTGATCAAAACTGTCAGTGTGGCTGCAGCTTTACAGGAGTGGGGTGCTCTTTTTTTAGGCTGAAAATTTGTTTTTTCTCTCATTCTCCATTAACTACCTTTTAGCAAGGGAGTAAATTCCACCTCATCCAATTAGTGCTTGGGAATCTGACAAAAGATTGTCTGTGTTACACTAGAACATTTGAACAGGACTAACTACTGTACATGAAAATGAGTAAGTTCCCTTACTATCACTATTATAATCAAGAGCATCACAAGTGCATCTTATACATTGTAATTTAACATGTACTCCTGCTAGGCTATGTCAATCAAAGAAACACATTGAAAACTTCCTTTGTAACACAGAAAAAACGTGATAAACATGATAACCTCTACTGCAGTGTAGGGACGCTGTGTAGCACATGCTAGGCAGTGCTCATGAGGTATTACTTTAAAAATTCAGCTTCAGGTTCAGCTGGCAGCCCACTCACTCTGACATCTCTCCATTAGTGCATGTATACGTAGGTCCTGAACATGTGTGTGTATTTCAGGCCTGTGTGTGATTACTAACAAAGTGTGTACACAGAGTGTAAGTTGTAATTTCCCCACTGGGGATTAATAAACAAATTAAAATGTATTAAATTTATTAAAATTTATCCAGAATCCATTTTCATCTATTGCCCCTCCATTCTCATAAATGGCTTGAGGGTAAATTAGTTCCTATTTCATAGTGACCCACTGTAAAAGCAGAGTGAGTGGAATGGCTGATTTGTCAGTAATCACCAACACTCACTCTGCCATACCACTTAAAGGAGTTATTGAAAACCTACTTGGCAATAAACTGGATTCTGATTCTGATTGTAAAAACAATTCCTGACGGCCTACTGGTGTAATGGCTACGGCAGTAGGTGATACGTTGTTGTCACCTATTGCCGTAGCAATTACACCAATCATATGGGTACCACACATACAAATTTTCAGCCAGAAAGCATTTATATTTCATTATTTCATTACACATAAAGGCTGCTCAGCGAGCTTAGCCTGAAAACCCAGCAAAACAGGAAGGTCTTTGAGGGGAAAACAAATAAAAGAAAAAAACAGACGGTCTTACTTGCATGCATTGTCTCCCCAAAATGGTCATTATTGTTGATAAGAGTGTCTGGTAGACAGAATGTGAATATATCTTTTGATATTTTGAGCGTGTAAGAGTGCCTTTTAAAGGGGATTGCGGTTACTAGGCAACAAGCAGCAGAACCAATTGAGGACTAAAGGGAAAAAAGTTCTCTCTCTCTCCCCCCCCACCCCCGTACACATGTGTAAGTCAGTGCTTTGAATGCAACCAAAATCCCCTCTGAATAGGGTTTGACCATAAATACAGGAATTAACCCATGTTTTATGCTCAAATTTAGGATTTCAGTCCAATTGATATTGAAAGGGAAAGCTTAGATAGCAGAGAGGGTAGGCTATTCAAGTGTTGGTATGCTTCTGATAGTACACTATTTCTCTTTT
>JAEKDQ010000843.1:0-75669 GCA_026937815.1 Etheostoma perlongum | reverse complement strand
ACATGCATTCATGAATACAGAAGAACAGTAATGCAACTGAATATAGAATACAGCCATGCCCTTAAGCGTACTCTTCCCTGTAAGCTCCACTGAGTTACAGTAGCCAGAAACATGGTGCTTTTAATTGGAGCTAATTGAATCAAGCAATCATGGGTCAGTTTGCTCATCAGTGTCTCTCCCCTGCCGGGTGAGTGGACACCTGCTCTCCATGTTTGATTTCAAATTATTCACTAACAAATTAGCCCAACAGCTCCAATATCAAGTGACTATAACTCAGCAAAATTTTAAATGAAATCTATGGTACACCTCACTGTACAGGAGGTCGGGCTTGTTAGACTGCAACGGGATCTTGGGAACAGAGGGTTTTACTTTGACTTAATTTGATCTGATGCAAACATATTGAGTGTGTATTGTAACAACAGTTTACATGCATATTACTTGTTATTCTAAGAATCGCGTGTTTTTGAATTTAATTGACTGCTGTAGGAGTATAAAACCTGCATTAAAGGATTATATAGTGTGAAAAAGTGAAAATCTAAGTTGTCATCATACAGTTTTTATGCAATGGCATTGACACTATTGGTTACTGGTCAAGTTTGCAGTTGCACCACTACATTCTGTTTTCACTTAGAGTCTTAAGCCATAATCCTGACAAACTATTGGTTGTAAACATTTTTGCTTTGGCTTTTAACTGAAGGGTAAGTTTGTACACCCTGAAAGCTCTCACAAGGCACTTCTTATTTTTCCGAAGTAGTTTGAGGATTTAGATAACAACTTGGCCTCTGTGCAATCAACCAATAAAAAAAGCCACTTGTGAAATTGGCCTGCCTCTATCTCCTCTGGAAAGGTTTTCAGAGTGTGTTTGATGTGGCCCCCAGGCACTGATCATTGCACATAATGTGATTCCTCTTCACACAGAAAAGCCTCCCTGCGTTTAGGGTGGATGGTCGGAGACGGTTGCTTTCTTTACCAGGCAATTATCAAAACCCCCTGAAAAGCATAATCAAAGCGTCAAATGTTGATATTTTGACTTGGAAGACGGCTCTGGAGGAAGAGCCATTTTGAAAGGCAGGATAAAAGCAATAATGAAAGCCACATTATGTGTAATCCTGTAGGGTAAGAATGTGCTACATAATGGGTGCAGCAGTTATACAGCAAGCTCTCTTGTACATTAGCATCTGACATGGCTGTCCCCCTCAATGGGTCCAACTCATTGTAATGTAATTGGCTGTAATAACAAATGAATAAGAAAGGTAACTCTTTCAGAAAGTACCGAAAAGGAAGGTTAATAAAAAAAAACTTCATACACTCATACGATATTCCTAAAATCCATTCAAGTTGGAGAAAAAAAAAATCATCACTTTGACATATGCATAGCCTTCTATATGTTAAGTGTAATAAGTACACAGTATATAATCACAGTTTTTGCAGTCAAGAGATGGTTCATTTTTGCCTTTGAAAACAGCAGAGGACATGCAAAAGCAGTGTTTGATGTCTTAATTTCCCAGATAACTACAAAATAACAGTGCATCCTCATAAGGGTCATTGTAAGGGAAAGTTATTAAATCATCATTTTATTTTAATGAGGCTTATATCGTATAATGATGACACCCTAAAGGAAATATGTTATTAACTTGCAAGTTAGTTCACCGTCAGAGTGTGCAATTAACCCACCTTTTCTAAAGAGCATTGGCGAGTAATCAAATGGGATCATAATAAGAGGGAATAGAGTGCGATGCATTTGCCTTATCCATTATTTAAAGGATCTTTGTAAAGGGCAGTGAGGCTTTGAGGTGAGCCTGCCAAGATGCAAAATAACACTGTAGTTCTTGGATAAACCACTGTCAATCTGACTTCTCATGCAACAGAATGCCTCATCAGGATGTGACCTGGATACAATACACAACTCAGCCTCCATCAATTTTAGAGCAGTATATATACTTATAATAGTTAAAGCTGTAGACTAAGAAACACAAAAGAACAACAGCAGCCCCCCAAGTGATTCAAAAACACATCACATATGGCAGTGAAAAATCTAATTAGTAGTTGTTCCGTTTCCATAAATTGCATCCAGTGTGGCACGCACACACTCTTTCTCACACTCTGTCACGCACACACACACACACATTCTCTCTCTCTCTCTCTCTCACTCACTCACACACTCACACAGCAAAGGCAAGTTGATCATAGTCACATGATCGAGGGTTTTGCAGACCCCAGAGCCCTTAACAGTGAGGATCAAGAGCTTTGGGGCAATAATAGGCATCTGTGCACAAATTGCCCTTCTGCATGGCTTGCAGAGTGAAGTCAAGGCTCAATTAATCCGTGCTAATTAGAGATAAACTTGGTAGATTGACTCAGTTGCTCTTTTCTGTGTCTGATAACCTCTTGGTTTGGGAGAGAGTCAAAACAGACGCATAAAACAGTCAGATCTTGATTCATTCCACAAGAAAAGCCTCTGAGAGCAGAAAGTTAATCCTATGTTTAATAGCTATTAAAAATTCTGAACTGTGGAGACAAGAAGGCGCTTGTAAAAAAAGGTAACAAAATTGGTAATTAAATGTATGAGGACAAACAACAGTGACTAAAGGAGAGGACTTTATAAGGTCTGGGAAACAGAGCGTTGTCATTACATTTCAGAGAAAAAAAAATCAACCAATTTCTTAGTTCATTAGAGAGCAATGTGTTACAGTACGTAGTAAGAGTTTTATTTTGGTGTATTTTTCTAAGATAAAATGACACCCACTCTCCACTACTATTAGACTCATACAATATAAACAGTAAACATTATATTGATATTGCAGTGATGTTACTGACTTAAGCAGGTTAGGCTGCTCTCCAGTGAGAAGTCTTTTTTCCTTCACTATGACTGGGGCAGATACTTGACACATTAACAAGGGCAAATAGTCTAAATAGGTGTGAATGGCTGTCCCAAAGTATATATTATGTGTTTTTTAAAAAGTGGAACATTGGACTGCTTTCTTTACTTGATACAAGAGAGATTGCCAGCAACTCATTTGTATTACTGTTTAACTGATCCTATGTTAAATTCTTTCTTGGTATCTGCCAAATATGTGTTTTTACATTAAAACATTATAAACTTAAACATTACAATATTAGTGTTGACCCATCTTGAACTCATAAATGTAAATGTAGGTAATTTGATTTAAACCCCTTCCGTCACAATAGATAGCCCACAAATTCAGTTTCACTTGAAAATAAGATCCTTCAAGGAAACTTAAGACGCTCTAACTGAAATTTTCATTAACTTTAATAACCAAATTTAAGGGATCATCTCAAAAATGTTTCCTTATTATATACTTAAAAATGAATATTGATTGACAGATGGTTATCTGTCTTGAGTATCACTATAGCTATCGGTACAGGCCTCATAAAGCCAGCATTGAATCGGCTCTGTAAGCTGTGCTGATGAAGTTAAATTCTACTTTACAATCATTTATTGATATCATATAGATTCAAATATATACCTCAGATCTTTCTACATAGCCACCTCCATCATTCATAAATGACATGTAGCTGATAAACATCTATGTTGTATTAAATACCAAGAACTTAATAATATTCCACTTCAGTACGGACAGTGAAATCCCCACACTTATTAATCATGGCACTACCCAGCGGTATTCTTAGAGTAGATGATGAAAAAACAGATCTTTTACCATTAGCACCCAGAGTACCACTTAGACCGATAATGTATGCTACATTGGGTATGTGCTATATAACATATACTCTGTCATACCAACACTAAATATAACATGTACAGTAGTTCAGTAGGCTACTCTATCTACAAAAATCAATAACTTCATCGAAACCATAATTCCAGTGATACCAGCATTACGGCGTAATTTATATGGATAAGTGCAAGCATATTATTGATTAGTTATAATGACAACTGAAGTTACTAGGACAGCACTCCCAATTTGATAGTTTATTGCTGCACAACAGACATTTCAGCACACGCAGAGGAAGGGCGCTGCCCAAAACATCCATTGTGTGGCAATTATCTATCACATTGGAGTGCTGTCCTAGTATTTAATAGTAGTATTTACTTTTAGGATGCAGCACCCAGCCTTAAAAGGTTTCTAAGTATCTATGAGAATTGAGCACATCCAGCCCTATTTATTAGTTATTATAACAAAAAAACAATGATTGGGACTTAACTACAGTAAGATATACAGTATGTATAATGGTACAATTGTATAACTAACACAGTGTGATTCAGGTTTGACATTTTTCATTTCACATTTCAGGCAATGCTACAGTGATAAGTCAGTGATGCCTAGAGGGATTTTCTTTTTTTTTCCACCTGCTGCCTCCACAGAGATTACCCCACAACAGCACCCCTGAAGCTGCGAGGGATGCTGTGTGCTCATGGGTACAACCAGTAGTGCGCGTACACATATGCCAACAAAGAGACTTGAACCTGGGCGCTGCAGGTGTTAAAGAACTGCTCCCTAAATCATGGTAGTCTGCTGCTAGAAACAGGTAAAAAAAATGGATAAGCGTGAGACAGGAACTGAAGAACATAGCCCATTTAGTGTCCCTTCCTTAATCTTCTTTTTCCTTGAATGACTGCATCATAAACTTGAATAACCAGCAACTGCCTCAATTTTTATGACACCAATCTTTTATAGTTTTACTGACCTAGACTGTATTCATATTCAGCCTCACATCTAAAGAGCATTTTGAAAAGGGTAAGCAGAACCTCGGGCAAATTTCTTCTTTTTTTTCTGCCTTTTAATAAAAAAAACATTGTGAGATAAATTGTGTGGACTGATTAAAATGCATCTGCAGCAGCCGTTAACACATTGTGTGGGCTCCTGAGAGCCCTTGTGAATTTGCTTCTTGTCCCCCCCACCGTTCTACGTCTGGAGCGCCTACATTAGGTCTGAGTGGTACTATGACTCAACCACAGGGACAGTTAAAGTTGGTTGGCAGACCCTTTACCCCTCCACCCACACAGCTCATTCTGGCCTATATTCACATCTAAACAATTCCATAAAAACTAAACATACCATTTAGCATATACAGGCTGAGAGAAATACCAAAGTGCTGCATGGTAAAAATAGAAGGCAACCATATCAACAATCAGCCATAATAAAGGAAGACATGTTCTGCTGACTGCATAAATGCCTGTAGCAAAAAAAAAATAATCGGAAAACAATTATTACTGCAGCATGATAAAAGCATCATCCTATTGCCAAAAGTGCATCAGCTAAGACTAAGTACTGTGCTGAGAGGATGCTTTTCAGTTTACATTAAACACTGCAAGCATCTCATATTCATACAGATACAAAAATGGGTCCACATTCACATAGAGCATGATTCTGTAACATTTTGCACATGGTTTAAGAATGTATGTGTTGTCATTTTGTGCATCATTCTGCACACACTACCTTCAGTACACCCGTGAAAAACCACTAGGGAGGGATTGCCTGCCTAACATAACAATGTGGATACAACTGTAAACATTGTTTTTTGTAAGTTACAGAAATTACTCATGACGTTGGCTAAAAGGACACATGCAGCTCCAACATACCCATGCATTTACATAATGTCCCAACAGTGTTTCAGTAGACTCGTACAAATATCTGCATGACATCTCTCCATCTCTTCCTCTGAGTCCAAATGGATTCACTACTTCTGGTTTTAAATCTCATTCTCGGTATTTATGCTATTATGTGGTGCGCGTGGTGCTCGGTCCCTCTGTGTCTCCCTCTTTTTGTGTCTTCCCCTCTCTCCCTCCTCTTTGATTTTCTCTCTCTGCACCCAATCAAGAGATCTGGCCTCTGACCTTCCAGCTCAATGCCATTAAACTCCTTTCAATTCTGCACCTTTTCAAGCCTCAGAAAAGATAATGTAGCCTTATGTAGTCCTTAATAACAGCCCTTGATATCTTCTTGTCTATATTATTATCTCTCTTATAGTCTGTGATGAGAAAAAAAAAAGAATATTGTGCTTTAAAGATGTGTATGATTATTTCACTTTTACAGGCATTTCAAACACAGTCAGGGGAAAGGTGTGTTGTAATCAGAGTATTGGTTTCTTTTGTATGCCCTAGATTACCCCTTAGTGTGGTGATTGTACAAAGCTGCACTAAAGAGGAAGTGTGCTTACAGTTAACAGCAGGAAGTAGTGTTTGTTTGTACTATTTTTTGTGTTCTTTTTCGCAGTTTTCAAATTAAATATTTTCCTTCATTAAATCGTGCCAAACACAACAACCTGCCTGATGTTCTACTAGAGAAATACTCTAGTTTTAATCCTTTTACGATCTTCACATTCTATGCTGTATGTTCTTAGTTTAATGTGTGTATTTTATGTTTGCACCATAGAGTAACACTTTTAATTTTGTTGTAGGTACTTACAATGACAATAAAGTCAATTCTGACACTGAATGCTATGCTGGAAAATATAATCTTAAACTAGCTGTATAGCTGAAGAATACTTTGCCTGCAATAACTTTTAGTGAGGACAGCATAAATGGATATGTATTACACTCTACACCTAAATCATTTTTTTTATGTAAACAAACCAAAAGCAGAGGTTCAAAGGATTATACAGTGTTGGTATTGACAATCCATGCATGTCAATCTTTAACCAGCAAATGGATTTTAATACAGCTTATTAATATATCTTTGCACTTAATGTTTTGCCATTTTTTTATCTACATATTGTAGTTTTTATTATTAAATTATAAAAGTGATTTCTGCCTAAATGAATCATAAATCTTGAAGTCATTTATATGTTTATAACTAGTGTAGCCACCTATACAGTGTATTGTATGCATATCATTTACATGTACAATTTACAGTATTAAAAAACATACTAGATAGTAAAGGACAATGCAGATGTCTTTATTTGCATCTGCAGATAGAAAGCTTGGCTACCACTGCTGATACAAAACATGAAAAGGTTGGAAAACAAAGGCAAATGCAAATATGATAGGTGTACGATGAGGTTTCACGGTGTCTATATTGTTACAGTAATGTTGATGTTATTGCTGTAGGTTGCACTACATTGCATACCATTTCTGTTTATACAAATTAAGCACACAACATTGGTTTTACAACAGAAAATGTAAATGTCACATTGCTGCTGATTCAGGTAAAACGCTGCACATACATACTAGAGGCATACAGCACTGCCTGAGGAGTTCATAGTATGATCAGTACCCAGAGGTATTCACACAGAAGCACTAATCTTACTGTAGTTATGGCTGAAGACATAGGATTTACAAAAGGTTAATGAACTCTAAGAGGACAAATCAAAGCAAACATTTGAGTGATGTTTTTATAGTTTTCTCTTATCAACCATCCAGTATGGCTCTCCCATGGGAACATAGTC
The DNA here is from genome assembly GCA_026937815.1 of Etheostoma perlongum. Classification (NCBI taxonomy): domain Eukaryota; kingdom Metazoa; phylum Chordata; class Actinopteri; order Perciformes; family Percidae; genus Etheostoma; species Etheostoma perlongum. The sequence goes on along the minus strand of JAEKDQ010000843.1, from coordinate 68,304 downwards.
CATGCAAGGATTACAAAGTCTTATTGGCTTTTGATCAGGTCACCCGATTCAGTTATGGTAGAGCAACAGCAACAAAATAAAATAAAAGATACAGCAGGTGGTAAAAGCTAATGTCCAAAAGGACCGTCCTGCTGATTCTTGTATGGAATGCCTCAGTCAATACTGCATTTATGGTGCTCCATGCTGTTCACGTTCATTTCAAAGACTGTGGGATATTTTTTTCCTAAAGCTCACATGTTTAGAAGATCAAGGAAATTGTTTGCCATCATATTTACCCCACTGATATATTCCTAGTTTCTCCTGAGTAGAAGAAGCCTGAATATGAGATAAGTGTTCAAGCTATAAATGGAACATATTGCCAGTTGGCTATTCTTTTTCAGAAATAATGACACTGTAGTATGTGTTAGTATTTTCAAAATTAAATAGTAATTCATAGAAGGTAAGATGATCATACATTCATATCCATTCTCATACATAATTAAAAATGGTCGTGACCCTTAATAGCCTAAATTAAAAATCAATTGCTGACATTAGGAGAAACTCATAAGGAGGTAAAAACAGGAGGGTATACATCAAAAAAGCAACACATCGGTGGTAGAAAGGTTTAAGAACGGGATCAAGAGCGGCTGTGACCAGCATATGCCCGTGACCTGTATTTTCAATTTTGTTTTGTTTCGTCCACTGTCACATTGTGACTAGGGCCTGACAGATAATTTTAATATCATTTCAGAGGGGAAAATCCTGCTACAATTTTGAACATTTTTTTTTTATCTACAAAGGAAAATGTGTTAATTTGTATAAATGAAAGGACTAAAAAGATTATCTGGTAATCCCTTATTTTTTTTCCAGTGTCTGCATCAAACATAAAACTACAGTTGCAGTCAAGCTAGGGACTTAATGTGAGACATAATTAATCAATAAATAATACATGTACTGATGATGTAATCAACCAAATAAAAGTTTTGTTGCATTTCCTTTTAATACTGAGGCAGGAGTTTTCACAGGAGGAAGAAAATGGGCTTACATACGAGCTGTCAATGTTAATATAAACCATCAGAACAGCTGCCAAAGCTCATCTTTTAAAAAAAAAACTCCTGAAACATCACCTTTTTATCCCAGCCTACAACCTACTTTAGCTTAGCCACAGTAATTATGTAAAGTGTCCTTGTGTTTTCTTGAAAGGTGCTATTATTCATGAGATGTTACCATGTTCAGAGTTTCTCTTGATTCACATGTACTGTACATGTAACTGTACAAGCTGCAATTAAGAAGTGACATACATTCTGTTGTACATATGATTATATCTAAGTACACTCAGTGAGTGACAATTTATTTTCCATAACTGATGTAAGTTTAATGCTTTGCCTTCAAGATACAAGAAACGCTATCTATACAGTATATAGTTGATATATAATTCACATTTTATACATTGAATAATTCATAAGGAGAGCCTCGTCTCCTGTAACTTTCACACACCTCTGATTTGGAATAATGTGGGAAAGGCAAGTAGTGGGAGTAAAATCAAAAGAAAACAAGAAAAATATAGGGATCTTTGAATTTGAATACCGATCTGTCAGAGCTGCTTGTCACAGCCACAGGCTGCGTTCAGTCAAACGTGCATGAGCAGGATTGTGTCTGCATCGCCAGTGGGTGCGCAGGTAATGTCACTGCTTAAACAATGTTGACTTGTGAAAAATAGTACAAACAATTTAGCTCGAATTTAATCAAAATAAACATGTTCAAGTTTAATTAAAATGCTTCCTTCGTTACAGATTGCCTCCAGTACAAACACTGTAATCTGATTACCAGACACAGTTCAAGCTACTTTGGAAATATTTAAATTGTAGAAGTTTGTAAAAGTGCAATACTGTAAAACTAAAATAAAACTAAAAAAGGTGAGCTGTATTAAATTACTTTTGTTTAAAAGTATCGAAGCTCAAATTTGATACAAAGGGGCTTTCTCAGGTGGCTGTCATATTTATGGTAAACTGAAACCCATTTCCTGCTCCACTGGCTCCCTTGGGTGTTGGGTGAATGAGGCAGGGGAGCACCCTCAGTACTAATCACTGAACCACACTCAGTCCCTCTAGGATCTCATACACTGTTTTTGCAGTGATAAACTAAAGATGAAATCTGAGGCAATTTTTTGTGCAAATAAGAAGTTTCATAATTGCAAGTCAGCTGTAAAGAAAATAAAAAGCTGATTGTATTAAGATGTCACTGATTATAATAGAAAGTAATAATCCCAGTGGGAGCATGACTTATCTTCAACTTTTAAGCACAACTGGTGCTTCTAAGATAACAGAATTAATGTGTAACAAAAAACGTCTTAAAACATGGTCTCATTTCTTCACCCAAACTATCTTTAGAGCATGAAAGCATTTTGTTCACAGTTAATGTTACAGCTATTACCACTTTTTAAGATTATGTTTATAGCATATCAAATAAACAGTCAAAAATTGCCTCAACCTACTCACTTCTCTCTTTTTTACATTCTTTTTTTAAAGATTATTTTTATGGGCATTTCCACCTTTATTGATAAGACAGCTCAGAGAGGGAGGGGGGAAGACATTAAGGAAACCCTCAAATCGGATTCTAACCCTGGTCTCTAATATATGTTTGCCTGCTCTACCAACTGAGCTAACCAGTCACACTTTTGTGTCTCCTTCAAGTATCTTTCTTAGTGAAGGAAGGACAGTGAGAAAGCATGTGGATCCAACATGGGACTCTGTAGCTCACTACACAGCAGCAGAATAGCTAACAATAGCCCTGGGTGATTAGTTCAAGCATTAGGAATGGAGTGGAGCGGAAGAATATTTTAAAAGTAGGTCTACCAAGCCTATGTGTTCTAGGTAGCTACGGTCATAGTTACCTCATATTACCACACCTCCAATTGTCAATTAGATCGAATCACTCAAGACTGGTAAATATAAATCAAAACAAAAAGTTCCCCAAAGGACAAACATGTACTTTGCTGCTTTGGTTAAAATTCAAAGACATAACTCACACACTTTCCAATAAGAATGAACCGTTATCATCATTTAATTAGAGGTCATCCAGACCACTATTCAGTTTCAGAAGCACAGAAAAGCATTAGCACTACAGTATCAGACAAAACTTCTGTATGTCATTGACGGAAAGTCTATAGCTTGTTTACTACAATTGCTTCTTTTTATTTTTGCCACTGTGCCCCAAGAAACAGTGACGGCCCCCCCGCATCATTACAGAAGTGGCAGGTGTAAATTTGAGGTTATTTGCATTCTGTAACACATTTTTCACCTACATGGCTCGGAGGGAGGTGGAGGGGACAATTTCTGAGGCAGGTTGCTTTTACATGACAATCTAATCTGTAGAGCAGCTAGAGAACATGGTATTTTACAAGTATGTTTCGTTTGGTCTGTAAAACAGAACAACAAAGCACACTTCTTTCTCCATTTGCTATTGAATTCATTACGTACAGTACCAACATTTCTATTGAAGGAGCACAATAAATTAAAAGTATGAAATATAGCCGGAGCCAATTTAACAGCATTAGAACATTGGAAATGCATTTTCTTGGTTATTTAAGCTGAATTCCACTTTTACAAATGAGAAGTATGCCATGTTAAATATCATTGGACCTGTTAAAAAAAAAAAAATAGTAGCAGCTTAATTTCTCTAAAATGATTTGAGGTGAGCTCTTTGGTGACCGGCCCAATGTAGCTGCAAAGTTTGTAAATCCAGCAGAATCTGATAAGATGTCACCCTAGGTATTTACAAGAACTCATTCAATCAATTGTAAACAGTATAAAATGTCAGCTACACTGTAAACACAGTTTTATTCATTTTCAGGGATAAAGGTTGACATTTTTGTATTTTGCGCTTAGTGACATACAGGCCGGGGCAAGCCTAACTAAAAGTGCAGTTAGAATCTCCATATGTGAACGTGAGTGTTTTTATTTGATTACATATTGGATGAAAGATTAGAGACTAAAGGCCTGTTCACACGGGACGAATTTCGCGAAAACTGTCGTGACTAAACAAAGGGCGAATGATGTGCACACCGGCCGAAAACAAAAAGTCATTTTTAATAAAAACGCCTCGGGTTCGTTTTTTGGTTTTACCGGCACAACAAGTCAAAAACTAAAATCCGGTCCAATAAATCGGCCCTTTTCTTCTCTGCTCACGTGTCTTGTGCATTAAAGCCTCTAGTGACAGATAATGAATTTGCATGTTCATTCGGCTCAAAAAATCGCGCTCAAGCACAAAACGGTTACCGCACTAATCACTTAAGCATTCAATCAACATGAAGAGACAAGGAGCATACTAAAGGGGTAAGGATGCTGTCCAAAATAAATATTGAGCTGCTGGGCCAATAAAGCAGATTTAGAAGAAATGTTCAATAATTGCAATGCAAAATGCACCCTATATTTCTGTTTTATTCATTGCAGATATATTGTTTCATCAGTGCCTGTTGGTGTGAACAAAAAATGCGTCAGCAGCTGACGAAAAAATCCCAAACTCAACATTTTTGAGGTAATTTTTTCTTAAAATCAGTGTAACAATCCTAAAGCATTCAATCAACATGAAGAGACAAGCATACTATTTATAGGTACCAAAAAGCAGCAATAATAATGCAATAATGCAATAATATTATTCATTGCAGATATTGGTCTAATGCATAATGCAGTACAAAAATCCCAAACTCAGTTTAAATTAATTTGAAAACAGTGTCATAAAGGGGGAATGCATAAAACTCCCACAAAGTACATTTTGAATGTTAAAAAATAAATTAAGAAGCATCATAGGACTTTTATTTGAAAAAAATGTTTTTTTGTGACATTTATTTTTTGTTACTAAAAAAGAGAACCATTTTACATGTATCAGCAAAGAAGTTGAGAGTTTTATTTTGACTTCTCACAATTACTCTTAAATTAAAAAAGTTAGTTGCCACCTGGAGACCTGGGTTCCATCAATGGGTCTGTTTCCTGAAGATAAGCCCTGAACGAAACTGCAGACAGACCCTTTTGCAAAAAATCATTAACATGGCCATTTCTCACGGTACTTCAATTTCTCCCATCGTTTTCAGCATCCTGAACACCGACAGTGTCTACTTGACTTAATGACTTTCTTGACTGCTTCCAGGTAAGTGATTGGGAAGTGTATAATCTTTTAAGAGGGCTGAAAGGTAACGCTTAGAGGAGGGAACGGCTAATAATGTTTTTATTATGAAAACAGATTAAATTAATCTTTGGATTAATCAGTTGCTCTACGGACTGCCTCGCGGAAATCTTATTATACTACTCAAACAACACGTGCATGCATCCAACTGCTGTCCACACTGCAATCCTTAAACCACTTCCACATATTATATATTTTTTTACCAGAATTCTACAGTAATTCATGTCATATACTATGTTTGTGGATAGGAAATGTTTAAAAACATTTATGTCCAGTACTTAGATGCATTAGAAACTGGACGACACAGTATTTGAGGTAAACTGTTGCCTGCTTTCTGAGGTTATCTGCCATGGCAGCTGTTTTATAAAAGCAGCCATACCTGTCTGCTGACCATATCAGTGTCCCCCATGCACACGCTCTTCATTTACACTGTTTATTAGCATACCATTGAAAGATTTAAACTGATTCTGAAGTAACAGATTTACACTAGAGATTTTCTGCTAACTTCTTACACTGGCAAAGTTTCAGTTATTGACCTAAGAACAAATTCAGCAAGCCTCCACACAGCTCAGGAATACGTCACTGACCAAACATGGTGATGGATTTAGCACTGTACTGCAATTTTAGAGCCAAGAGCCAATCTTGATAATGCAAGCAGCAGCAACAACAACAACAGTAACAATTCAATAACAGAACACATCACATTAAAACAAGAGTATACTGTAAATTGAATGAGGCAGTAAAACTGTGAAAAAGTCCTGGATATAACATAACAGCCATAATAAAAATCAGTCCTCTGGTGCAGCGACAGAACACCAACTTGCATGTAATGAGCCAAAATCTAGTAAAAGAACACTTTTCAGGCAAGATTTAAATGAACGGAGACCATGCTAGCAGAGGTAATACTAAAGGAAAATACTGTTGTGTTGCTAGTAGAGAAAAACCTCTGTCACTTGTTTTTAACCTAGATTGCAGAACAGTCTTAAGACCTACATTAGCAGAAATTAAGGAGTTAAAATGTAAAAGAACCTTTAATGTAATTGATATTAAAATAACTCTGGACAACTGTCCAGCAGTTAAAAAGCCAGAATTGGGGGAGTGTATAAAAATTGTTCAAAGAGTGGGCTGGCAAAAATTTCACCAGTTTGAAAGTGACAAACAATTGGTGTCCTATGATGACGTAAAATGCAACAGTTTGTGGATATCAATTACCATATGCATATGTATGTGTTCCAGTTTGTGCACCTTATTTATCCAATATACCCACATCATAAACTTTAAGGAATGCGGAAATTGTCTGTTTTCATCAAGCTTTCAGTGAGTGGATACAAAATTCCATCTAAAAACAGCATCACAATTCACTACCTGTTCCAAGGTGCCCCTTGGGGGGGGAGGCATGATGACTCTATGCTAGAGGGCACTACTGTGGCCTAATTATGGTCCAGATGGTTAGAATAGGTAGGATTTCCAACAATTAATTACTGAATGCTCATGTACTTCACATGGCCAGTATCTTTCCAAAAGGTTGAGCCAACATATCCTCAGATCACAAATGGAATAATTGAGATTGATTGTTTTTGTCTAGCATAAAATTATGCTTTTTAAAGTGATTATTGGGTCAAATTACTGCTGAAACTGTCCTGTTGGGTAGTATTTGGTTTCGAAGCCTTTATTGTTGATTTTTCATGATACAAAGCCCTGCTATAAAAAATGCAATAGCTCCAGGTTTAACTACAACAGCGAAGCTGAGGCTGAGCAGTTTCCAGGAACACTCTGACCAATCAGAGTAGTCTGGGCTTTGTCGGGAGGGCGGCTTAAAGAGACAGACGCATACATAGCATCTCATTCAGAGGGTGAATACAAGTGCAGCAGTCATGGACAGTATGAGAAAACAGTAAAGCATGTAAAAGTTCTAGTACAAACACAAGTAAAACCCTGAACATGCTATAATAGTTGCCCTCTAACACACAGCTTTACTGCATCTGTTTGATGATCATTGGATGATGTTGGATAAACACATCCTCTCTAAGAAACTCCCTGACACTTTGTGTCCTTGTTCTTAGAAACCATGTGTCTACCTTTTTTCTCAACCCTGTCACAGATGTTTTTGTGATGACATAAACCTAAAAAAACATACAACACATCACTTGATCATGACCATATTGTACCGAATTCAATATGCACAAGGCTACAACTGATTTTGCTCCAATGTTTATGGGACTTAAGTGTTACAGCCAAGAAAACTAAAGTGCCTTCATGTTTTATTTTTAAAGACATGGTTGTGATTTAGATCGGGGGTAACTTTTTTCTGGCACTCAAATACTAAAAAGAAGTTGTTCATTAGAGGACAAAAAATAGAGCTCTGCTATTCCTGACAGATTGGTCAAATGAAAGGAAGTTTTATCCTTAACTTCACATTGAGTTGCACAACTTTCTTTCCCAGCAATATTAAGATGTGTGGGTTTGTCTTGGCCACCATTATTTTCCTGTGTGACAATTAATTTGATATATATCATGTATGACAAAGCCCATAGGCTCATTTAAATGATCCAGAATGTCCAAGGGGTCTTGTGAAGACACTTCAAACCTATCTTCTTTCGACAGATACAGTGCACTCCGTTCTGCTTTAATAAGAGAAAAGGGCTGCGTGTTTCTTCACCATACAGAAGTCTATTTGATAGCATGTCTCAAGTTTGAGGATGGTGGGTGCACTTTTTTGGAGGGGCGTGAATTGCAATGGAGGAGAAATAAATTTGTTGTATTTTTAAAGATGAGAGTGTCAAAACAGCACAACAAAAAACAATCATGAAGCTTGTGTGATCACAAAGTCTGAAGTGCCAGATAAAGACAACGTGTAAAAATGTAACAAAGGGGAAACATACAGTAAATGGATTATACTGTTCGGTGGTGAGGGCAACTTGCTTTGATGTGGTACATTTTGTGCAGGGGGCATTTTAGGGTTATTGTAATAACTCATCAGAAGAACAAAGAACTGTTAAATCTCCTGTTGTTGTAGACCAATGGGAGAAGCGGTCAATTGGCCTACAGCAGAGGTTACTTTGTTTCCTCAACGAACTGCTTTCAAAGGGATGTATTCAATGTCCATCCAATTAATATTGTATTATTTGGAAACGCCATCCATAATGGTAAAAAAAATATGACATCATCACTGGAGACTGAAAGGGGGTCATCAAGTTGTGTCAGGTGCGGTAGGAATACATATTTAAATGACACTAATGCCTTGTTAGTCAATGGCTTTACAAACAAAATCATAAGCTTTTCTAAGACAACACATATGTAACCCTTCTTTGTGAATATGGATAATTTTAACCAATTATTTAAGTTGCATTTACCATTAGTAAAGATTGACCTGTAAAAAGGAAAAGCAAATATTATGACTGTGGCTTTAGCTGTTGAATGCAATACTTTAAAAGAGCTGTTATCACAGATGATGGTAAATTTGAGCTGGGCTTGTAATGCTCTTAGAAACTCTAAAAAGACAAATTAACTGCAGGCTCAGACATTTTTTTCTTGCATTAATGCATACGAAGGCAATTACGCATGTGAACAAAACTAAGAAGTGCTGATGTCTAATGTATAACTATGAGAGGCCGCCTAGGAAATAATTCATACTTCTGTCTTACACAAACTATCATAATCTTGCATATTCACCACTATACTCTCACACACACACACACACACACACACACACACACACACACACTATTATACACCTTTTAAATGTATGTATGAGAGAGTATAGTCGTGTATGTGAGAGACTATAGTAGTGTTTGTGTGAGAGTATAGCATTGTATGTGAGAAGCAGAGATGGGAAGTACAAATAATACAAATACTAATATTTTTACTAATGACTTTTTACTTTTACTCCTTACATTTTAACACGAATATCGGTACTTTCTACTCTGCGGCTTGATGGCGCCAACGTTAGCACATAATAATATGGACAGCGGCATGATTGAAAATGAAGAAAACGGAGATCGCAGAGATTCGGTAGACAAGCAGCAAGGCCTTCCCAATAATCCTCGGCCTTATGTGAGAGAAACATTTGAGATAGTAGGCATCAACAGTGACTCCTGTGTCAATGTGCTTCATTAATGTCTGTTTAGTAATTCATATTTTAACCTTTATTTTCTTTCCAGAAGCCATATTTCAGCACACACACATACATGTAGATTCCTTTAAATGTTAAGGGGAAGATTAAAAAAGAAAAACTGGATCTGTGAATTTTCACAGAATCACAACTGAATTCATATCTTGCGGCTCAGTCAGAATCTTATTTAGTCCCAGTCACAATAATCATATATGTGATGTTTTAGGCCTATTGGCAAACATCCATTTAAAATGTAGGCAACGGCAAATAAAGAGCCTTTTTCCATGTCCAGTGAAGTTCCTCATCGTGCTCTACATAATAGTGTATGTAAGAGAGTATAGTAGTGTATGTGAGAGAGTTTTATTGAAACGGAAGGGAGTTTGATTACTCAGCTCCTGATTGGTTGACTAAGAAGAAGCGGTATTTGATGGTCAAATCCTGCACTGTCATAATAGTTTGGCTGTAATGTTGCTGTAATGGACAGAGAGATGCTAACTAAAGCTGTGGGTCTTCAAAATAATATTTTATGAAATGGTGAGCTATTGTCAACGATGTCTCAACAATTAAATCAAGTCCAACAGAGCTCTAAATCAAAGATGTAGAGATTATTCAGGGGTGCAACTGCAAATTGAGTCAGCCCTGGCTCCAGCGCTAGTGCTTCTACTTCTAGCTCAATGGAACCTGGAGGACCCGTTACTAGACGAGACAGCATTTGATTAAAAAATAGCCTGCAATGGATTATGTGTTATATATCAGTAAAGAAAATAATGTTGAGTTTGTTTGCTGTTATAAAGTTAAGCGTTATAAAGTTAAACAAATCAACAATAATTTGTTGATTTGTTTCTCCCATATTTTGAACCATGTACAGATTATCTGGCCAATGCTGGGTGTCTAAGGCCTTTGAAACGCATAGAGGACAAAAATGTCTTGGTGGAGGATATCATCATGTTTCAGGTGGTTCATCGAGTCAGTGGAGCATTTTAAAGGTTTGTCTAAGTCCCTTTTTTAGCAAACATAATTAATAATTAAAGATCAACATTTTTGAAAAGCCAGTGTACAACCTTACACACACAGAATACAGGCTTGCGTGTATCATATAAAATAACTTAAAGAACATCATGTTTTAGACAGTTGTCAAAGGCAAGGCCTTTTTGCATATTCAAAAAAACTTGTCTTGTAAGTCATCCCTTTCACGTGCTGTGAAAACAGATATTTGTATCTTCTTTTTATATGCTCTGTCTTTGTCTTTCCCTCCTTTATAAAACAGTTTTTACATGTAGGTTTAAAATCTTTCTCAGAGCAATAGGGATCCTTGAAACTTGGGGGTATCCTGGCCTAGGCGACGAGAGCAAATGCAATTCCACCCCTGGGCTTCTCCCCATGACCTTCAGTGGAGGCCGTCATTTACCCACTGACATGCATTACCTGCCTGCAGTTGCCAGTCCAAAAAAACAAAAAAAAAAAAATCGAGGATTTCAAGGAAACTATGGATTTTGCATTAAAAAACACTCAGGGATTTGGTCATGAATGACTTCAGAGACCTCCTGAACATACATTATTAAAATCTGTTGCCTGTTGAACTTTAAACTGATGAGACATCGTTGTCAATAACTTGCCATTTCCTAATACATTAATGTCTTGTTTAAACAATTGACAATGGAATAATCATTTAACTAAAAAAGGAAACCATTTTGTTATTTTATTTTTCAACGTTGTAGAGCAGAACTTGTCACTGGCCTTTAATGAACCTCCCAATAGTGTCCTAACTGCCTTGACACTAACAAACTTGCTCACTAATAGAGTTCACCAGGCCCAAAAATCACTATATGTCATGGTTACTGTCATTGAACGGTTTCCAAAATTCTGTTCATAACCGTTTCATTGAAAATAAAGTCTATTCTCTTTCTTTCTCTCTCTCTCACACACACACAACTATACTTTCACACAAACACTACTATACTCTCTCACATACACGACTATACCCTCTCATACATACATGTAAAAAAGAATTATAATAGTGTGTATGTATGAGTATAGTGGTGAATATGCAAGATCATGATAGTGTATGTAAGACAGAAGTATGAATTCTTTTCTAGGCGGCCTCTCATACATAACAGCTTGCTCACACCCCATGGCCTTCACTTTTGTGTTTCCACAGTGATGCTGTGATAATTCACTTTCTATGTGAGAGCTCCCTTTTTGCTCAGTCACTCAAACAAAAGTCTTGACTTGACTCATCAAATTCTCAAGGTGCAGCCGAAAGCAATTACAGAGCTTTTGGGTGGAAGAGCAATTATAGCCAAGGCCTCTTTCTTACTCTGCTCCTAATAAAGGTTCACCTTACAAACAAGATAAATCATGCTCCTCTTTTCCTTAAGCCTCAGCACTTTAGTGAAACCTCTCAGACAAGCATTGTATGCTCATTACATGAACACCTCACTGCTGAAAACAAAAATGGCTCAGATTTCCACACCATTCTAGCAGAAGGAAGATTAAACCTGAAGTACCATGCAGGCTCTTTGTATTTTTCGGAGCTTTTAATACTGACTTCAAAAAGCACATAGCTCCTACCAGAATCTCCAGATCTCCGTCATTTATGTGTTTTATTTTTTTTTAACTTTTTTGTGTGGAAGTAAAATAGTAAAAGGCATTATTCTGACACATGATAGTAACACAGGAATTGCAGGTTACAAGGTAGGTGTTCATGTTATAATTGGGAATTCATGTAGAGATGCATTCATCACTCACTGTGCCATTCTCCCCTGCTGCAGCACCCATCCCATTATCCTATTACTCATCTACTCATGTGGAGCAGATGAGTAATAGGATAATGGGCTGGGTAATATACACAAAAGTTCTGTTGTAAAATGGATGCAGCTCAGTCAGGCGACTCAAAAATATGCTGGCTGTTCTGATTTTCCACAAAGGGCATCTGGCAGCATGACGTTTTTGTAAAGTTTGGTGGCTCTGGCGCTGATTTTATGGGATCACAAGGGTTTACTCCTATCTGTGTAAGAGTCAAAAATAATAATTTGTCTGAAGGCAGACACAGGATCAGCATGGCACACATGGGATATTTCAGGCAGCAGGGGGAGGTTCCACTTTAAGTATTACAGATTATGAAAGCTATATACAGTACATATTTATTACTAAATTAGGCTACAGAATGTTTATAGCGCCGGACTGAATTCAGACATGTGTAAACTAAAACATTTCAAGATAAATTAAAGAGCATTACACAAAAAGAAATGACTCCGTCTTCCTCTTCTTTTCCCCTTTCCAGATTATCAATTCACAAAGTAATCCATTGAGGGTATTGTGCTGATGAATAATGATGCAATATAAATATCAAATGAAAATACAGTGCTTATATAAATTAATCTTAATAATGCTGACATATTTGAAAGACATACATTTAATAATATCATTTTTCATTCAGATCTAAATTAAAGGTGTCTTACCGCAGTGATTCAGAGAGCATGCTACTGATACTGCTATGCTGCAGAAAAAGCAAACCAGGCCAAAAGACAGTCCCATAGAAAGCAGAATCCACAACCTTATCCTGTGTGTTTGTCTCTACCTCAGAAAAGAAATCTCTCCAGAGTGTCACAGCTGCAGGAAACTACGGCACAAACGACTGGATTGACATTCTTCATGCATGGAGCAAAAATTAGATTTTGTCATTTTTAGCTTTCTTTAATTTTCAAGGCAAAGTCGGTTCATTTTTGTGAACACTATGTTATCCGAGCGGACACAGACAAAGAAGAGGCAATAGGTCTGTTTGTCTGCTAATGCAATCGGAGGCTGCTAGCTAGTTACCTAGTCTAGTTAATTAACCCCGAGAACGAGAGAGCAGAGACTGTGATCTCCATAGGCCTACTGGGCTCAATCAAGACCACAAACTGAACATTGTATATGGCATAAAAGTGTTGTAGTAAACACATTCTCTTCCCTCTGCAAAACCCTGGGGGAGCTCTTAATCAAACCACAATGCACATGTAATAGTGCCTCCACAGTCCACACAGAATGAAGAGAAGAAGAATGAGGAGAAAAGAAAGTAAAAGTGTATGAACCCACAGGCCTGTGGCCTTTTATCTGAACTCCTTTGTGACATTTAGCTCTGCTGCTCTCTGTAGAGACTGTTTTGCCAAATGATGGGAAGAAATCACCATATATTGTTGGGAATTATGCTTTGTCTTTGACTATGCGCTTCACCTTGTATGGTTGTAAGTGACTTAGCATAATGAAATTAGAGGAATTACATTGATATATGTTACTCAACACAGAATATGATCATTAGTAATCTGTTGTAATGATACTGTTCTCCCATTCAATCTAATGTTACAGGCGTTATGAGCGTAATCTGTCCAAACAGCATTTTCTGCTCACGTGACGACCGTGGATGTGGCTGTTGTTGTGTAAGTTTCTTTCCCGTTTGATTCACAGACACACAAATTTGTTGTTTACAACTCAGTGTTTAGGGATCACTGGGTTATTTTATGAGAGCTGGGCCATTCGGATTTTTTTATTTTAATTTTAAAAAGTGTTAAAAGTGAAGTAAAAATTCAAATTTCACACCACAACGCCAGTAATAAAATAAAAGCTTGTCTTTATTCTCAAAACTTTGTTTTTAAAGACTCATTCTTTTACTACACCTATAAGGAAAGATTAAATATTCAGGAAAAAAGACTCAAAAGTAATTATTCATTTAAACACATCTTGTTGGCGTCTTGCTTCTCTATCAGCTTCAATCAGCGTTTTGTGGTGAGACATAACATAGCATGAGGTCGGATAATTTAAACATGGTTAAGGACAGTGGGTTTTTCTCCACCTTTAAGTACAACGCCTGTACTGGTACGTAGGGAAGACAGCACAAAAAATACCCAGAGAGATCAATTTTGAGTAATTTAGTAGTTTTTTTAGTAACTGGTGGTAACCTTAAAAAGAACTGGCAGTTGGAGGAAGGTTGGAGGTTACAATCATATCAACAGGACAGGACATTTATTATCCGTCTAGGCCTTATTGTAAATCACCACAGGGCCTTGCCCCCAAATTATCCAGGACACAGCCAGAAAATAAATAATTAAAAGACCATTTTCTGATGTGAGGTTCCTGAATGATAAATGATGAGGTTTGGATGGCGAGCACAGGGAGCAGAGTTCTCAAGTCCTTCAACACTTTGTGGAGGGAAGTAAAGAATAGGGCGCCGGGGTGCATACATGGGTTTCCCTTATAAACCAGTTAATAAACTTCTACATTTTATTACACCATGGTTACAATAAGTTCCTGATTGACACCTAAAACGTACTGTAGCTCTGATCAAAAGTTTCATAACTTGCCTATGATTAGTGCACTAGGTAGCCATAGCAACAGCACTTTTGTGTCAATTTTTTCTTTAAATTAAAAATCACTATGAAATGCATTTTTAGTTTTTAATGATTACATTATCTTTTTTTGCTGTAAGGATTTGGTTAGGTTTACTGTAATTGGGGATAAAATGAATATGTGCTTAAGGTTAGGGGAAGGTTAGGCATTTGCAGTCATGATTAAAATAAACACTTGAAGGCTTTGTCAGTTGAACATAAACATTTTTAGTTTTTGGGCATTTGCTGAAATCGCGATCCTGTAGTATTTCTTGGGAGGACAGTCTTGGAAAACATATCTACATCCAGGGGTTAGATGTGGCATAGTATAAAATTCAATGCCAGGCACTCAATTGGTAACATACTTTAACCTCTGAGGGACATTTACACTACATAGAGGTTAAAGTATCCACTTAAGTGGATGGCTATGGATTTTATATTTCTATTTCATATTTTTGTGTTCTTTAATAGTATTTCTTTCCCGATTTCAAGAGGGTCAGTGGATTCTGGACTCCAGAAGCACAACCGATACTATTTCCTAATCCTGTATATTTGTTGCATTTCATAGTTAAGTCGTAATGCAACTAACCTTAAAACTTACACAGTACTTTTCCCAAAAAGGAACATTTTATTTGAATTTAAAATGTCTTTCTTTTAAAAATAAAACTTATTTGTCTCTGGTTGTATATTATTTTGTATGACATGAACATGTACCAGCTTTGAAAATAAATGTCCCTCCTGGGAAAATAAAATGCTATCTATATATCTATTTATGCACTGCAGTATAATACTAATAAGACATTATCTGAAAGCGTGTTTATCAGACCATCCCATGTTTTATATGTGATAGTTCTCATATCAGATTTTAGATTAGTCACCTCTTATTTCTAGGGCGGCTGTGTCTGGTTTTTATCTCTCAGGCGCTGTCCCAGAAATTACCCGCCTATCTCACATCTATATAAAAAAAAAAAAAAAGCAGCAGAACTATCTAAAGTTCAGGTTGTTGTTTAGATTCCTTGTGGAGACCTGGTAAATCTGCGCGCTGGATTTGATGTAGCCATAAAGTGACCAGAGATGCGTTAGCAGAGGGGTTTGTGGATTCTTTGTTTGGGCAAGTGCTTTGCATTGTCTTTTGTATTTCAATTCCTCATATTCATCTTCTGTGTTGATTGTAAAAAAGCAATAACTATCACACATACAGTATGTGAAATAACTTGTGTGATTATGTGGGAATGTAGAGTAATTTCATGGCACCAATATTAATTTCATTCATGTTAACTGATCTTGACTAACAAAAAAACTGCATTAAAATAGGAAACAGAACATTTTACGGACAAAACATGGAGGCAAATGATTTATATATATATATATATATACATCCCAAGAAAACACCTGAAAAATAAATTATGAAAATATAAAATCTAGGCAAATACAAGGCTAAAAAAAGTGCATTTTGACTCTCAGAAGACGTGGGTCTGTTGGCTGCCCAATACCCATTTTCATTGCTTTTAAAGTGCAACATTGAACGTTTTTCTTAATCAGCTAATGTTTAAATTAATTAATAAAATTAAAACAGTTTTGTCATATTCTATAAAATTAGTCACAGTTAAAAATTCAAATAATTAAGTTATTTTTCAGTGATGGATAATTTAGCAAGAAGCCATGCCAAAAAAATAACCTACACCCTCATCTGGTTTAAGGCATGCCAAAAATAAGTACTCCTGTCAGCACACAAAGAAAACTTATGAAAACCTTTGTGACAAAGCAAAAGGATTGTAGTGTTACAAGCTGTCCGCAAACGCGCACCACCCACGCCCCTCCTCCACACAGTTGCTAGTAGCCAAGGAAGACACGGAGGATTAAATAGACATGATGGACTCTTCCGAAGAGGTACATTACTCGATTTTCTGCGGACGAAAGTCGCCGGACAACACTAGTTTCTAAACACAGCCATACGGAGAAATACAGAGTGATTTTGTGGAGATGATGGTCTCAATCAGCTTTGAATCAACTAATTTGGCAATGGCTTTCTTTAAATAGCAAACGGACGTTCATTAATAAAAAGGTTTATGCACCAACACTTTATAGACTAGTCAAAATATCCAGTAGAGATGGGAAAAAAAAAAGACGTAAAGTTTGGTCCAGTGCCTTGGAAAGGGCTGTCCAATTTTTTTAAATCATTGCTGGCAGCCTATGTTCTGTGGAGGTACTCAAAATAATCCATACAATTCCAAGGATGTGAGTGTTTACTTTAGAAATAAAATTATTTCTAGTTGGGGAAAGTTTGCAAAGAATTGACAGAGTATCATGGTCAGAGTGAGGCAAGGTTACAGACTACAGATTTATTAGACCCCAGAGGCAGTTAGGGAAAATCATCATCTCCATTATGAGAAACATTGACAGACTATGAGATGTCAGTATTGCTTTGATATAAAGTATTGGCTTTTGCAAGCAGACACACAAAAACTGGCATATGATAGTTTAGGCTTAGTCTTTACCCCCCACCTATTCTCACTTTACTGTGGATTAGCTATTGTGTCTTTCACAGTCTGGCTCAAACTGACATTTCCAGGTGGATGTTTCCCACAATGTTTTACAATTACTTTCTTCCTCCCTGTGAAAACCCCTGACGATGAAACTATAGAAACACCTTTCCTTTCTGCAAAGACCTTTGTCGGAGCTTTGACAACCAACTGTCCTATAAGATGGTAGCCATTGTTTTAGCCTGGAAATGTGTTCTTACAGCATCAGTCGAGTCACACAGACCATTGTCTTTCATTATTGACCTCAATGTTTTTCAAACTCTTTGGCATCATAAACACTGATACAACCATTGACAAATGTGCTCTTCATTGCTAGATCTGCGAAGCATAATTGTAATGTAAGAAGTCCAAAATGAGAAAAGTGCATTTCTGCATGGGCACACACACACCATTTTTTATTGTGTATCCAGACTTTCCACTTTTAAACACTTTCCAGCACTCTAAACTTTGAGCTGTGGACACCAGTTCTCTTTCCTCCTGACAGCTTTGGGATCATAACATATTGTAATGTA
The DNA here is from genome assembly GCA_026937815.1 of Etheostoma perlongum. Classification (NCBI taxonomy): domain Eukaryota; kingdom Metazoa; phylum Chordata; class Actinopteri; order Perciformes; family Percidae; genus Etheostoma; species Etheostoma perlongum. Next base: position 50,615 of record JAEKDQ010000843.1, on the reverse strand, counting down.
AACTCAGATAAAATGAGCCTCAATTTGCCAGTCTTAGCGGCCCTTCTGATTGTGATTCCATCAGCTGTGGCAGAGAACATTGTGCCATATTCACTCCTAGAGATGAGATTAGGTTTCCACTGAAAGATGTACTCATTCAGGCACGACCTTTCTCAATATGTCACTGCGACATGAAGGAAACTGAAAAACGTTGGAACATTAAGGAGTTTTGTTGTTAAAGTTTGCCCCGAAAGCTTTTTTATTACTTTACAGTGCTGAGAGAATTCAAAAGTAAGGTGTGCAGTGTTTTTCCACATTGAGGGAACTGAATAAAAACTCTCTAAATGGATTAATGCCCAGTTAGCCAAAAAATATTTTGTAATAGTCCCCATTAATCTGGATAATGGCAGGCCTAGACAGTTTGAACTTCTGCATGAATTGACAAGAAGGAGTTTTTTGTCTTCCACAGAGTAAGCCACATACTGTATATGCAAAGGCACAGTTTGCCAACTGTCAGATCAATATTACCCATTTTAAGTACATAAAGGTATGCGCTAAATGATTAAAATCAAAATGCAATATCAGATGTAAAGTGGGCAGACGTGATTGTGATTGACTATGGATTGTAGTACACACTCTACAATCATACTATGATCTATTGTAAAGCACTCACTCACACATTTGACTGAGATGTCAATTACTTGTTCATGTTGGCATTAGGCAGCTGTAAATGTATACATTTTTTTTAATCAATATAATCAAGACGTTACTTAGGATGGAAGATGTGCTGCAGAAAGTGCATGTTTTCAACTGCTGTAACTAAATAAATGAATAAATATCTGAAAAACTGGGATCTGCAATACAGTATGTTCAGCAGTAAGTATGATGAATAATAACTATATGTAAATACAACTGTATGGTTGACAGTATTATGTAATGTAAATGCTGGATCAAATATATCTATAGGTTTTTTGTGTGTTACATTTATGTGTAGAATGAGTAATTTACACATAATCAGGGAATCATAACGTACATCCTACAAAATTATATCTACTAAAATGTCTATTAAAAATGAATTCAGTTATCCATACTAGTGGGTACTGTTCTTTCTCATTAAATCTGCAAGTCTGTTGTAAGTGTTTTATGATTGATTGTGGAAGCAGAACAAAACAACAAAATATTACCAACTGGGATAACAAAATGTTATAAAACATGATTTTCAGGTGCTGTTAGTGCTCAGTGGCATTTATGTGATTAGTAGACGTTGAAATTATCAGCTCTGCCCACAGCCTGAGAGTCATGCCCTGCCTAAAGATCTTTGCCATTCAATTTAACGGCATGTTGCACCCGTCCTCCTTAACTATTTCCCGTGCTGTTCGAGGCATTGCATCACTTCTGCTTTCTCATTGCCCGGACACTCCACAGTCCTAGCTGTACATGGGTGACCATTACACCCCCCTCACCCAACACTGCCACATCACTTAGCTCAGATTTAATTAACTCCAACCAGCCTTACTCCTGGAGTGATGGCTGCAGATGCCTGCCCAATGGGTGTTTCTGATCAAGAAGTGGACAGGAATACAAACTAGGACTTCAAGATGAAGGAAAACAGATCGTAATGCCATGGCTTGTGAAATACATAGAAAGCAACAGTAGAATTGTGTTCTGTGCTATGGGCCAAGGCTTTTCCCTCCACACCCAACCCTTTATTATAGTGGCATCCCTAAGCTCCCTCCCTTTAGGTCGCTTTCTGATTTTTCACTCCTGTGCTTAACTAAGGCCTATAGTTAAACAATGCTCTCATCTACAGAGGGTCTTACTTTACCAGTATTAAGAATGAGGGAGAGGAAAGAGGTGGAAATTCATATTCAAGAAAAAAACTATGCTGAAATGCCATAATTCACCCCTGGATCTGTGGCTCCAATTGTGAGTGAAAACCATCTTAGACACACGTACTGGGACTGATAACATATATAATATGTCCTTTGTGATTTGGCATAGCGGAGATGTCCGATGCTCTGTTTAAAGACATGTAAGATTGACATCTTCATTTAAAATGATTCCATTTGTCTGTTCTGGCCCACGTTTTTCCTGGATACCAAGTGATCCATGAGGACTCCTCCACAACAGTGTCAGCAGTGCCTGACAAATGTGCTAACCCTGCAAAATGCTTGTAGCAGCACAAAAACATATCTGGACTATTTATCTTCCTGCTGGAAAATTTATCAGAATATGAAAGCACATCAACCACATCCATTTTGTTTGGAATCAAATCTGACAATAACAGGCCGACGTTGGGCAGATGATAAATGGCGAAATCTAGAAAGAAAACAGAAAATAGCAATTTCACAATAAAAATATTCAGCGACTTTCTCCTCACGGTCACCTAGCTCTATTATCTTTGTGCGTTCAAAAAGAATCCGTGCTCAAAAAAAACAAAAGGTGCGCAAAGCCACAAAAAACTATTCCAGCCAACCAGCAAAAGCAAGTGATGGGGCAGGGAAAAAGCTGCAGAAACCCAAGCTTTCAAAAGGAATGAAAACTGATGACAGCTCTTGTCGTCATGGACAAGTGATTAATAACATAATAATTAGCTTTGCAGTTTTCAGTTTTCCACAGGTCAGTTTAACCTCATCAGTTTTGCTATTGTTTGTGATGGTTGCTCCCAACTGGTTGGCTTTACAGCTGTAGCGACAGTTTACTAATCCACAATCTAATGTGAGCTAACATTGAGTCTGCCATATTTCATTTAGTCAGCCGAAACACGAAAAACAGAAGTGGTTGATATGGCAATACACATTTATGAATCTGGGTGGGCGGAGATTCTAAAAAAAGGGTTGCATTTGTTTGGCAGTTGAGTTCAAATATCAACAATCTTCGCTCAGCATTGCTAACTGCACCTTTAATCATCAATTTTCTGGGAGCTAAATGAAAAGATTGATGACTTTCATATCTGTTCAGTAGGTATATAAAGTAAGAGCCAGATGCCAGTTCACTAAGCTTAGCATTAAAATTGGAAAAAGTCCTTTGGGTGTTACCTTTGTAGTATGCCAGACTAACTGTTTACCCCGTTTCCAGTCTTTGTGCTAGGCTAGGCTGGCTGGCTGGCTGCTGGCTATAACTTCATATTTATCATAAAATCTATGCATCTAAGAAAGCGAATAAACTTACTTCCCAAAAACTATTTCGTTGAGAGTTGACATTTATTTTTTTGAGATTTCTGCCTTCCAACATTTTGGCTCATACAGTGTTTTACACATGGGTTAAAGTGGGATCTGGCAGGTGGGGGAACCCTAAGATCCGCATTGCTCATGGTGGTGCACTGCTGAGAATGAATACTGGAAACACTGAAATTGATATTTAGCGTTATTTTAAACCAACAGGAAACACTGATGAATAAAAATGCCAGTTTACCTGTTAATTGAAGGTGCCGGAATGGATCGTTCTGCCCCCCTTTAACCTCTGGTTTTACAACAAAAACCTGTCCAGACACACCACTTGATCAAACATGTCAGTTACAATTTCTTTGCTTGCAAACAGAACTCAAAATAAGTATGAAGATTTTAGAACTGGGACAAAATTCATATTATGCTCTTTTTGTGACCAACTAATTTACTCAATCAATTGTAACTTTAACTAGTGTATGCATGTAGCCATTACAATGAATGTGTGCGGGTAGCAATTACCTGACTTGATTAATAGGTTTCATTACTTTGCAGTTCTGCACATTATGTTATATCGCACTTTGGCACCAACTATGGTACCTCTATTGCCCTTAACACAGAGCTGATTCCTAAATGACAAAAGTAACAACATTCCTAACAGAGCTGATCCAAAATGTACTGCCACTGTACTGTACAGAGGCAATGGCACATTTTCACTCTGTCTGCTCTCTATGAGCAGCTTGGAGCCTTGCTGAGCACATTAATCCTCTGGGATAGGGCCCTTTAGAATCATTTATTCACAGTTGGGGGTAAAAGCAAAGGAGTCAAAGGTCAGTACTTGGCCATTCATATCACCATAACCCTGGGGGTTTTCCATCAATGTACAATCTCCATCTGGGTAAGACACCACAAAGGTTGAGCCACATATTGTTGAGAGTGGTACTTTCTGTAAATTTCTGGTCAGTGGTACATCAAAAAAATGCTGCCACAGTTGGATAAGCATATGCCATCTGGTGCATATTTTCGTCTAAAGTTGCTTTACAATGACATGAGTGGACAGACTGGCATTGTTGGTCATTTATGCAATTTAACCATTCTATTAAAAGCAATTGAGCTCTTGCATGGCGTCGTCATATAAAAGGTATGGAAAAGTCAATAGATAGTGGCAATATATACTTGAAATAACTTTAGTGATAGACACATACCTGGAAAAAGACATTTAAGGATTTAAAAAGAAAAAAAAAAAAAAGAATATGTGCATTTTAAAATGACTCAAACAGCATGTACAGTATGTTAAAGTAAACATCAATAGCCTTCAGCATAAGCAGAAATTCCATAGACATGCAATCATGTTTTTTCTGTGGGTCAAGCACTGTAGTACACAATAACCTTATGCCTAAACACTCATTGGGTATTCATTGTCCAATGAAGCTGCCTATTCATAAACAACAAAACAATAACAGCATGACACTGTGGCTGAATTTTTAAATAGCCTGAAAAACAATTCACATGATTTTACATAATTACTATTCAACACAGAAGCAAATAACTGGGGGATGAAAAGTTGAGTTATTTTGTAAAGTATTGATTTTGAGTGGTACAAATCCAGTTGTATAACTATGGTCTAATGAATGTATATACTAATACAATGCATCTTTTCCCATTAACAGTTGGTACAGTTCGTAAAAGTTAGTGATGGGGTGTTCTTCAAATCATTTATAGATACAAATATTGCTATTTTAACTGAAGGTAGGTCATGATGTTAGTTTGTGCCAACCGCTGCAAACTGATCCAAAGTTTCATCTCTGTAAAACTCATGGTATGTCCTGATGGAGAGACTGATAAGAGGGAAGAAGAATTTGGCACAATGCATTGAGGACCTAGTTAGGCTCCCTGCCATTTTGTGGATTCACATGTAAATAACTTTCATTCGTAGTTGAGATACAATCTACACTCAGTCTACGCAGCATCAGTGGTGCTTTTCACTCAACTTTGTGGTGCATCATCCATTGGCAGTTCTGTCACCATTCATTCATGCTTTTTCATTATAACAACTCATCTTCACTTTCTCAGTAGTTTGCCATTCGTGATCGCATATGGGGACATAAAGCAGAAGCAATGTTTAAATGATAACTATGGCTAAGATTCATTTGGTCCCCAGCATTGTGCACCGAGGCACATAAAAGGATATGTTTCTTTTAAAAAAGCAATTCTGACTCAAACTGTGCCACAAAAGAGTAAATGATTCTTATAGTGATGGGTTTTAAATCATTCCTATTGAATGCACATAATTACAGAGCAATTTGCTTGTTCTTTCTAACATTTCCTTAAAAGTTTCTTTAATGAATGTTTGCTGTAGTCACGTTTTAAGACAAAAAACAGAGAGCCATTTTACATCTGACAATTGACTAACTTATCCCATCAGGAAACCCAAGTATTTTTATATTCCTGCAAGAAAGGTAATGGCAAGAAAAAGAAGACATAAAAACAAGACCAGAGAAGAGCCACAGGTGTTTTTCCCATATACATTACAAAGTGTGTACCTGATTGAAAACAAGCTACAAGCATGAACTATGAGAGTTTTTGTCAACTTTAGTCCTTATAATGAACAAAGTTATTATTGTAGGAGATTTTAATATTCATGTGGACAATTAGAATGATAGCCTTAGTACTGCGTTTATCTCTCTATTAGATTCTATTGGCTTCTCTCAAAGCGTTCATAATAATTGAATATTTAATAGTGTTCCCACAGAATCCCTTTTATCTGACCACTGTTTGATAACTTCTGAGTTTATACTGCTGAATTACACGCCATTAGGAAACACTTCTATACAAGATGTCTATCTGATAGTGCTATAACTAAATTTAAGGATGCGATTCCATCAGTTTCTAATTCATTACCAAGTCACAAAGTAACGGAGGACTCATATGCTAAATTCTGTCCCTCCCAAATTGATCATTTTGTTGATAGTGCTGCAGGCTCGCTGCAAATGACAACTCTGTTGCCCCTCTAAAAAAGAAAATAAAACAAAGATGGTTAGCTTCATGGTATAACACTGAAACTTCGCAAATTAAAGCAAATATCGCAAAAAACCTGGCGATATGGCGTTCCACCAAACTTGAAAATTCTCGTTTAGTTTGGCAAGACAGTCTTAAAACTTAAAAGGAACAGCTCTCCGTAATGCCAATAAAAACCAGCTGTAATGAAACCTCTTCTGAAAAAAGCCCAACCTGGATCCAGATGTTTTAGCCAACTATAGACCTATATCCAACCTTCCATTTCTCTCTAAGATTCTTGAAAAAGCAGTTGCCAAATAGGTGTGTGACTTTCTGCATAGCAACATCTTATTTGAGGATTTTCAGTCAGGATTTAGAGTTCATCATAGCACAGAGACAGCACTTGTGAAAATTACTAATGACCTCCTAATTGCTTCAGACAAAGGACTTATCTCTGTGCTGGTGTTATTAGATCTTAGGGCTGCATTTGATACCATTGACCATCATATCCTATTACATACACTGGAACATCTAGTTGGCATTAAAGGTTCAGTAGGTAACTTTTGTAAAAATATTTTTACATATTTGTTAAAACTGTCACTATGTCCTGACAGTAGAATATGAGACAGATAATCTGTGAAAAAATCAAGCTCCTGTGGCTCCTCCCTGTGCTCCTACTGCCACTGGCAGAAATACACCGCCGATCGGAACAGCCAATCAGAGCCAGGAGGACTGTCTTAGCAGTGTCAATCACTCTGGTGACGGCGCTGCTCATAACCCTCCCCTCTCCCTCCCCTTTCCCCCACTGGCGCGTACCGTGTTCAAGCTCAAGATTGCCCGTGTGCTGCAGCTGTGCTAATCATGAGAAAACAACTTTTCAGTAAAACAGCCATTTCTCAGTGACACCTGCTCAGAAAACAAAAGGCGGGCAAACAGAAGAAGACCGATGACGGAAGAGCGAGCTAAAAAGAAAAATTAAACCGAGCAGAAATAAAACGGGGTCAACATCGAGGCTTTTTTCAGAGGTGGAGGGAGCTACGCCTCCTGAAAGGATTCAACACGGATTCAGAGCTAGCCACATTTCTGCTAGACATGTAAGTATCCCTGCTGGTTTGTTTCATTTATTAATAACTAGCTACACAACTAAGCTAGCGATGGTTACAGTATCACTGGTGATAGCGCAAATCTCATTTTACTCTGTAGCTTGTTGCTAGCTAAGTCTAACAGTTAGCTTGTTAGCTTGTAGCACGGCAGGAATGTTGTAGCTAACTCGCCCCCTCAGTATAAGTAATATTTTTCGATACCTACATTTAGTAAGCCTAAATGTGTTTTTGTCGATCACAATTAAATGCAGCTATGGTGAAACTACTTTAATTAGGTCCCTGCCCCCTGTGTCTTCACCCTCAGGATTGTAAATCAAATGTCTGACACACATTCTTTATGCTCCTCCAACAGGTCAGACATGGGCCCCAGACACAGAGGCACGTGAAGGAATCGTCTTTCAGTCCAAATCAAAAACGATGTTTTAGGTATTTCCTTGTGTACTTTTTGCAAAAAAAAGCTGATTTTTTACCCATATGCAAAATAAAACCTAAGACATATTTCTAAGATGTTGTTATTCCTTGGCTTTAGTGAGCTTCCTCAGTGATTCATCATTCCTACTGAAAGTTTAGTGTTTTAAATTGATCCAAAAGGTAATTCAGTAATGTACTGTGTAAAGTGCTGCTTTTGTTCTCACAAATGAGCGATTACATAAACATTTTTAATCCTTTTATTGAAAAAATATTTCCAAAACTTTTAATAGAAATATTTTAAATAAGCAATTTTTTTTACATAAAGTTTTAAAAGCACAGCACACAACAGCTAAACCCTCCTCAGAATAAAAAGCCCCTGTATTGTGTGGAAAGCATTGGTGGCCCTGCTTACTAGCCTGCGCGTTCACGGCAGGCTCGAGGAGCTGTGGAGGGGGGGGCTGTAGCGCAGCAGAGAGCAAGGGGGAGGAGCCTGTAAGGTGTGCTTGTTCAAATTTTTAGGCTAAGTCCACATTTTCTCAAAACTCCCTACTGCAGCTTTAAAGGATATGCTCTAAGCTGGTTTAAGTCTTATTTATCGGATCGATCTCAGTTTGTACATGTGAACGATGAATCCTCCATGCACGCCAAAGTTAGTCATGGAGTCCCACAAGGATCTGTGCTTGGTCCAATCTTGTTCACTTTATACTGTATATGCTTTTTTAGGTAATATCAGGAAACACTCCATAAACTTTCACTGTTATGCAGATGATTCTAAATTATATCTATCTATCGATCAAGCCAGATGAAACTAATCAGTTAGCTAAACTTCAAATAAGCCTTCAGGATGTTAAAACCTGGATGACCTGTAATTTTATAATGTTAAACTCAGATAAAACTGAAGTTATTATTCTGGGGCCCAAGTACCTCCGTAATGCATTATCCAAAGATATAGTTACTCTGGATGGCATCACCCTGGCCTCCAGCACCACTGTGAGGAATCTTTGATCAGGACATGTCATTTAATTCTCACATTAAGCAAATTTCAAGGACCGCCTTTTTCACCTACGTAATATTGCAAAAATCAGGAATATCGTGTCTAAAAATGATGCAGAAAAACTAATTATGCATTTGTTGCTTCTAGGCTGATTACTGCAATTCTTTATTATCAAGCTGCTCGAAAAAGTCTATAAAGACTCTTCAGCTGATCCAGAATGCTGCAGCACGTGTTTTGACAGGAACCAGGAAAAGAGATCACATATCTCCTGTTTTAGCTTCTCTGCATTGGCTTCCTGTAAAACCCAGAATAGAATTTAAAATCCTTCTTCTCACCTACAAAGCTCTTCATGGCCAGGCACCATCTTATCTTAAAGAGCTCATAGTACCCCACCAGAGCACTGCGCTCCCAGAATGCAGGGTTACTTGTGGTTCCTGGAGTCTCCAAAAGTAGAATGGGAGCCAGAGCCTTCAGCTATCAAGCTCCTCTCCTGTGGAACCAGGTGCTATAGGCCTAGACTGCTGGGGGACTTCCCATGATGCACTGAGCACCTCTCTCCTCCTCCTTCTCTCTCCATCTCTATGCAACCTTATCCCATTAATGCATGTCACTAACTCGACTTCTTCCTTTTCCGAGTCTTGTGCTCTCTCGCCCCCAAAGTCTTGTGCTCTCGCCCCTCTCCTCTTATTGCTTCCTGCAGGTGTTTCCTAACTCTGGAGCTGTGGAGTCTGGATCTGTGGTTGGAGTCACCTGCTGCCTCACCCTCTGCTACAATTTTCCGTGTCGGTCTGTCTGTTTCTTCTTTGTCTGTCTGTCGGTCTGTCTGTCTGTCACCCCCAACCGGTCGAGGCAGATGACCGCCCACCCTGAGTCATGGTTCTGCTCGAGGTTTCTGCCTCTTAAAAGGAAGTTCTTACCTCTGTTGCCTAGTGCTTGCTCATGGTGGGATTTTTTGGTTTTCTGTAAATAACATCACAGAGTACGATCTAGACCTGCTCTTCTATGTAAAGCACAGTGAGATAACTGATGTGATTTGGCGCTATGTAAATAAAATAAAATAAAATTGAATATAAAATATTTTTACCACCTGATTCAACAGAGACATAGTGAGAGTCGAGGATGAAACTATAAGACAGTTGAAAGGTTCTTTATTTAACACACATATATGTGATCCAATATAAAATAAAATGCAGCCAGTTGTCCATGTTAAAAAAACAAAAACGCACTGCATTTATTGTACGTAAGAGTAACTGTACAATTTAAGTGGTTGTGGTTCTTAAGTGCCATTATCACCCTATATTCCCAATGTTTGACCCTGAGATACAACATGAAAAGGTCTTTGTGGAGGTGTAATGCACTTGAATTGTGTCCTAAAGTTTGGAACTAATGCTTTATAGAAAACTACATCACATTCTCTTAGAGGTCAGACCTCTGGAGATAGCAGACTTTCTCAGAAAAGGTTTTTTCAGGTGTAAATGCAGCCACATCTCTGTCATTGCATTACACCTCAGGCAACATCCACGCTTTCTCTCCATCTGAGTGCAGTAGAAACCTTAAGTGCCAGTGGACTATTCTGAGACCTTAAAAGCACCCATGCCTGCCTTTGTCTCTGTCACTTGCTTTCCCCCTTTTATACAATCACAGAAACTTCATCCCTCTGCTCAAAGGAAAAACACAGCAAACGGAAAAGCAGGAATTGTTTTAACTCAATCCAAATTGCTTGCACAAACGCTTCAGTTGAGTATAAGCCTTTCTGTATCATAAAGAATTAAAGGCCGATATTTCTAACACAGTTATTAACACGGTGCAACTGAGAGGTGGGTGTGGGTAAGCAAAGATGAATGTACTCATTCAGCACTGCGCCACACCATTCAATTCATTGGAAGCGTCCTTGTATGTGTAGCCGCTCTTGAAGGGTATGCTTGTCTGAGTTCTGAGGCTACGCACTGAAGGAACAGGCAGCCAGCAGACAATCACTGAGGAGCTGAGTGCATCCATTAAGGCTGTCAGTTAGCATGCGCCTTGATTAATTGCACACTGCATAGTGGCAAATTAAGGCAGGTTTCAAGCCCACCCCCCCCCCAAATAATTAGGTAAGAATAGATTGCCAATGAGACCAGGGTGAATACTGGAAGTCTGGCTTCATTTATTCTGCCTTAAATATAATATAAGGTCTCAGGCTGTGTAAGCAAGGGAAATAATCATGTGTGTATGTGTTGAGTATATATCGGCATGCGTGATTGTATCTTGTGGTAGTGACTGAGAAAATAATGATGGTGCTGATGGTGCATGCATTGTCCACCCTCTATGGCTTTTGCTTGTTAGCTTGTATGTGCATAGTGTAAGGTATGTGCATTTTGCTACAGTAAGTATGAAAAGACCACTGCAAATAAAGCAGCACATTGCAAGTGACAGTTTTCTCATGCACCCCCGCAGCAAACACTGCGTGTGCTGGGTCTTAACCAGCGGCTATTTTTATGTAACATCACTGCAGCTGTGGTTACACCTGTCATTTCAATGTGATTCTTATCATCTGATCATGCTGGGATGCATTAAGTGACAGGTCTAAATGCTGCCGTAGAGGATTTTAAATCCAATAAGCCAAGCCACGCTCTGAATTCCACTAACACTGTACTCTGTGGAAAGGTTAACACAATTTAAGCACAATCAAGACATTGTGGTTCCTGCATCAGAAAAACCGCACCCCCACGGTCAGTCCCAACACTCTGGAACAATTCCCCAGTGGTGACACAACGCCACAAGCAATGGCTTCAGAGGCACACAGTGGTTGAGTCAACCCTGCCACTGATAGAGTCCAATATAATCATTCATGCCTATCACCTTACCCAAACACTACACATTTTTGCTGCATTGCCAGTCCTCAGTATCCTGTCTATCTAAAGGAACATATGTGAACATGTGTGATATGTGAAAATATCAGTTTTAATCAATCAAGCTGTGCTCCACACCGACCTCATAACTAATTACGCTTCACTCGCATGTATGCATGTAACTTCAATCCAAATCTTGTTTGTAGGCTTCATAACAAAACTATTGTGCTTACATGCTGAAGAACATTGTGTTTTGGGCCGTGAACATTTACCAAACAATTCTGAATGCACAACAGTGCTGTTGCTGAATCGATGCAGGGTAGACGCCGACAGGTGACTACAGCTACTGCTGTTGTGCTGCTGTCTTGGAGACAAGAGTAACACAGTATTCCATAGGATGTTTTCTTTTGGTTCACGTGTTTGCACAAAAAGCTCTATTGCGAATACACTAGGTAGACAGACCCCAAAAAATCATCTCAGATCCAACTCATATTCTCCTTGAGTATCAGCTCCTCCCCTCAGAAAGACAGCACAAGGTTCCCCTAAGTAGGCTTCCCTGTTTCAAACAGTTCTTTGTCCTCCTGTCCATTAAAGCCTTTAACTCCACCAAGGTTATAACCTGAATGTCGTAGCTGTCTTTCTCACCGTTGATCACTTTAATATATTATGTATGTACTTTTTTCTGATGTAGATGGGCATGTGAAATTGATGAATGAATGTATTTGTGGTCTTTTTTGTTGTGAATGTATACTGCAGACACTGTGATGCCCAAAAGCAAATTTCCTATTGTCACTGTAAACATGCATCTCTAGAAAACCTCATTATGCCCCATTGGTTTGTTTTCTTTTTTTAAACAGCAGACATGTAGATAGAAACCCACAATGTGATAGGAAGAAAGTTTATATAGATGTATAAAACACCCAGCATGCATTGAGACTGTTGCGGTAAACAGACACCACTGCTAAAGGTCTACAGTGTAAAGACTGGTTAAAGGCCTTAACATATTGTTCAACAGTGAAATGGCCTCAGAGAAGATGAGTTCTTTTATGTGTTGTGATCCTGTAGGGAAGGGCACTGAGCCTTCTCTCAGTCAGTAGTAGAGCGGTAGGGGCTTAATCTTCTTACAGTCAGTCCACTGTGTGGAGTCCATTAAAAAAAGGTTCACACCCTCTAACAGGCACTTTCTTAAACTTGTAACCGCAGGTGGGTGTCAGTTTGAGCAATCAAAAAAAGAGCAAATAGGTGCATAAAAAGAATGAGTGTATATTGTTCTACAAAATTGTGGGAAAGAAGGGCCAGGGTATTCTGTAAGAAAAAGATGAGAAAAAAGAGAGAAAAACAAAAAAAAAAGCACCAGGGAGAAAAACAAGATGATGAGAGAAACAAACAAACAAGAGAAAGAATCAGACTTGTACACTGGACCTGTGGGTGAAACTGATGCAAACAACAATAAGACTTTTTGAGGAATCTAAATTCCAATACACTAGAGTTGCTTCTCAGGTTTCACCTACACCAGTAGCTGATTAACCAGTCAGGAAGGCACTTCTTACTTTGAAATACTGCACACGGCATGTGAGATCTTTAAAAAAATGTTAATTAAAACAATATCACTCATGCATAATTCCTAAAATCATAATACACAATAATATTTAATGCATTTAGTGATTCTTAAGATTCGAAATGTAGCATTTAAGTGTTTTCAGTTACAATATTGTTTAGTAAATCAGACAGTGAGCTAGGCCTTTTTTCTACAAAAAATGTTTTTTTCAGGGGGTACTTGGATCAAAAAAAATATTTCAATACATTATTGAAAAGATTTGAGAACCACAACTGTAGCAGATACAGATGACAAAGTAGTTATCATCGCCCAGCAGCTAGTCTTAGTTCAGTGGTTGTTCAGATACAGGGGCAAAGGGGCAGAGTTTGGATCAACAAACGCCAGTGCCCTCCACTGTTCTCTTTAGACTCCATAGGGGAAAATCTTTGAAAATCTGCCCTGACATGGCACAGTGGTGATGAGACTGGGTCAGATTCTGACAGAATCCTGGGACGAAGGCACATATAACGCTAATAGTTGTCTGTTTAGATGAAGTGCTCAGGAGAAGTGGATCCTTTTATAGGACTAAGCCCGCTATAGTGTTGAAGAGCTAATTGTGATTAGCGAATCATACCCATATGGCATTTTAGTGTGAAAAGATGCAAAGAGGATGGATCTAGCAATGCTGCATTAAAGGGTAAAGTCTGTTGATTTTCCCAGAGCTTAAACACAGGGTTTAGAATTAATATCATAATCCCTTCAACAAAGTCCTTAGACTGGTCAAGATCTGTCTGTGTCACGGAAAAAAAAACCTTTGTATAGATAGAGTTTTCTTTACACTAATTTTGAGTATAGCGTTTACATTATTTTGATCACATTTTCAAACCCAACTCCAGATAGGAGTTGGATCAACCAATCAGATCACCATGATTCATTGAGATGTAGAAGGTGTGTACGCCAGCTCATCTGTGAGCCTTAAAGGTACAACATGTAACATTTCTGCATTCAAATGTCTTAAAACAACCATACCTTAGTAACATATGATTTTGAGTTGTGTTCTTACATTTTTCCAAAGAGAGAGAGACTTCTCAGAGAGACTTCAGTCTGCACGACAACAGCCCGGTGTTGAACAGAAACTGTGACCCATCAGAAACCGTGACCGCATATGGCGCTGCTGCACATCGTCTGCCCGTGCGTGGTTTCTTCGTGATGACTCCAAATGACAAAGCATGTGTCCAGATTAGTGTGAAGGGATGACAAAACCACCCCAAACAATATTTTGAAGTGAACTCCTTTATTAAGCAGTGACAGTGGGGTCATGTATTCTGATAACTTACCCAATGCGCTGGTCCACAAAATATTTAGTTTCTTTCTTTTCTTTAGAATATGATTATTTTAAGTTTTAAATGTAGGTCTAGTGTAGGTTTTAGGTAGGTTATTACAAATTTACCTTGTGCATGCAATCACAAAGATGAAAATCTTAATTATGTTGGGAAAACTGCAGCTATTTTATTAGAATGACAAATGTTACTAAGCGTAACGTGAATAAACTTGAATGGGTATACTTGTATGTGAACTCCCATAATTCCACGCAAACTTCCCAACATCATCAAAAGTCCATGTTTACCATCCATTGTTTTGATTGAGAGACGCCTAGCAGCAGAAAGTTACATATTGTAAGTTTAAAGCCTGTACACACTGGGGACGTTTTTTTTCGAGTGATTTATTTGCACAAGTCGCTGCATTTTTTTGTACTTATACTGCTTACTCTTTATTCAATTGATATCTTCACCGCTTAACTTTAACTCTCCTCTGCTCCAATCTCTCTTTTCTTGTCCGCTCACACCATATCTATTGTCAATTTCTCTCACATGCATCACCACCATCCTAAGAGGGAACCTAAACTGCCCCACAGGCATCCTAACCAGCCATGGTTGATAAGCTGGCGCAAATATGCAAACCTTTCATTGAAAAACTGTCGCAAATTAGCATCGCTGTTAGCATGAACAGTTTTTGTGAGAAATATTCACAGGCAAATTTTTCTCATTTTCGTGTTGTTTTTTTACACCCTTGGTGTGTAAAGGCAGTGTTTACACAGACTGCCAGTCCATGCAGTTTTTATATCACATGATCCAGTGACAATAACTAAACATGATTAAATTAGTAATGACCATAAAATGCAATACAATACTTTGAGTAAACTTGACATACAGTAAAATGAGATTCCTGTTAAATTATATGTGTTGTGTTTGGTAAGTTCATGTGTGTGTGTGTGGCTACACAAACAGTAAAAGGAGGTCTGACAAACATGGAGGTTTGCCCCAAAGCAAGAACAAGACAAATAGAGATTGCTGGGGAGAATATTTTACAGCAGAGAGACCTGGCTTTGTATGAAATACTCAGTACACTGACAACCCTTAAAAACACAGTTAACCCTTGTCTTGTCTTCACATCAATATTGAAAATCAACACTTTTTTGATCCTTTTTAAATATGTGTTTAACTTTTTCTTATGTTTTTTGTTCCTTTTTTCAAACTTTTCTCACCTTTTATGACGTTTTTCAACACTACGCAACACTAACTTATTAACTTTAGTTTTACAGTTATTTTTTTTTGGAATTTATGGTCAATAACCTCATTTACAGGAAATTATACCTAATGTTTGAGTTAGAAAAAGATGAAATTAGGAATTATTTAGACTAAAATTAAAGGAATGGATGTTGATGGATAATCACAGACTTGAATATGTCAACTTTTACTCAAAACTATTTCAAAACCACTTCAATATGTTGTACAAATGCTATAAAATTGAATTAGACAGCCCAAAATGAATGAAAATAGAGATTTGTACTTGCCAAAGAGCGTTGTATGGAATCAATCATGTTATTTTGAGTAATTACAATTGGGTAGTTAAAAAGATCATTGATTTAGGAAAATAGGTCAATTTGACCTGAGTACAACATGAGGGTTAAAAGAGTCGGAACTACCACACGTCAGGAGTTACTGACTTGGGTCTGTGTCACTCTCCCACGTCACTTTCTCATAAAGCAGTAAGGTATTTGCTACACAGCCAGAGTGTAAACATCAGTGTCAATAGATCTTGGCATGTGTCTTTCAAACGCTGATCAAATGCGTTTTGAGATGTGGATTCCTAGGAAGTGTACATTGCCTTTTTTGTTATCCAATTTGAGCAGTGGGTGTAATGGAATAAAATTGGAATTATCACTATCACCAGGAAAAAAAATAATTTGCAATATATAGTGTTTGAAGGGCGTAGGCCGAAAGGGATGTAGTGTGACAAAGCAAATACAGAAGATATGCCACAAGGGAGCACTATAATAAAATAACTGCTAAGAAGAGGAAAGAACATAGTTTAGCTTGAGCATACTACAGTAAGACTGTTTTTTTTGTGTGAGCGCGTTTTCATGCTTCCATGGGTGAGCCAAGTGTGTGCACTTGCATGTGTTGTGAGCTGCTTACTGGGCCTGAACCAACAAGATGCAGCTTGAATTCTAGTTACTCGATCAAAGTCCCTGGAGTAATCTCTCATAAGAACAGAGCACGGACAGGCAGGAGGATGCCTATTTCATTCTGGAGTGTATTAAATTCCTACACTCACAATCCAGTGTACCTCAGCTTGGCAATGTCATATTGTAGGGGATGTGGATACTACAAGCAGAAAAAAAAATATTCATAAGGCTGGTTTAGTTGACACTAAACCAAGATTGGAAGGAAGAATAAAGGATGGCAACACACCTCAGTGATTGGCCAGTAAAGGAACTCCCCTGTGTCCGAGCAGATATGCCTCTCCTTCTCATCATGGCGGTGCAATTTTGTCCCTGTTATAGCTCCTCCATCTTCTCCCCAACTACTACTTATTTCAGCATTTCAATTTCCTCCTTGTGCAAGCACTGAGTGGTAACCTACTTCAGACCTTCTTTCAGGCGAGAGAGAAGCCAAAAGACGATAGGGAGCAGACACGAGAAACTGCTGGGCTCTCAGTACAGTTCTGCTTCGGTTTCCCCAAAGGCGTGGGGATGCAGATTCAAAGAGAAAAATATGCCTGCAGATGATGTTGTGGTTAAGATCCCTGCCTCCTGAACTACATAAACCCACGTTGGTAAAAGACTACTGAAAGCACTTCCTCTCATGTGTCTCTTCTATTTTAAGGCACTCTCAGCAAAATCTAAATCTAAATAAGATAAAACACTTTAGGGAGAAGCTTGACAATTCTATACAGTAGAGAAATAACCTGTATATTCCATCTAAACAGTGGGGCATTTTGCATACTGGCCTCTATTTGCTCCAGTGATGCTGTAATGATACCCATTTGTGCCCCAAAAATCTGAATCGTCATTAATCATTAATTCCTGGACCATCTATTAAATTTCTCCGAAAAGATAAGAGTCTAACCCCTTTTGCACATAATAAAATCAATTAAATCTGATCTGCTGTCAATTTAATTGAGCTTGCTTCTGCAATTACCATCTGCAATGGCACTGTGGTGTCATCAGATAATTCCAGCCACAGAGGAAATATCCCTCCTGAAGGCTCTCAGCAGAGGAGGAAACCTTTCCTTTCTCTTTCGTATCCCGATGCCTTAGAATGAAAATTCATAATTTTCATTCATCTCCCCTTCCACAATTTGCTTGTCACTGTCGCTATAATCCATGCCTTCCCACCTTTCTTAGTTTCATCTTTCATAGTTCTCATTTCTGCAACCCCATCCACACTATCTTTGCGTCATTCTCTCTCCATTTTTTCTCTGAATGTTTGCAATGCATCATATGATCTTCTACCTTATTTCTTCCACCCTGACACCCAGGAAAATCTCTTTTCACTGTTGCCTGATGACAATGTAACATTTATCCACTTCAGAGGCATCTAACCCCTGGGGTCTCTCTGAAATTGTCCTTCAAGTGCTTCTGCACAAGCTCTTTGTACTGCCTTATGTGTCCACTAAATGACAACAAGTAACTTTAAAAAAAGAAAGATACAATCTAAAACTAATCTGAGTGTGTAATACCAATGAGGACTGAACCTGATGTGCAGGCCTAAATCGAAAATAACTTGCTTACATTTCTGGGAATTTAAAACATGTAATGGTGATATGTCTTAATTTATGTTGCCAAGGCACCAGTAAATCACTGTGGTAATAACTATATATAAATACAATATAAATTAAAGAAAGACTAAAAATGCCTCAGTTAAATTAAAAATATATACAAATCATGATTTAAAAATGGACTAAAAATAATAGACAAACTCCATGTTTCTATCTTAAACTTTGACCGTCTGACTTTGTGTTTCACTTCAAAGTTGATTAGAACACATATATGCCAAATAATGTCCTGTTCAGCGTTATTCCAACCTATTTAGCTAGCTACTGCTGGAATATTTAATTTAAGGTAAAGTTTGCTAATTTTCTGTACTGCCGTCCATGCAGATGAATGGCGGCAGTACCGAATCGTGTTTACCTGGCAGTAAATCTCTACTGGATGACTTGCTTCAGAACTTTTGAAAATCGGCAACTTTTCCCCTTTAGCTCAGAGCAATGCCATTGCAACCATAAACAACACCGTCTCGGCCCGTCATCCTCCCCCAGCTCAAACCTCTTGTCAAAAAATTGTCACAGGCGGTACCAAAAAAAACAAGATGGCAACACCCTTATTGCCAAACTCGAGGCTTCAAAGCAGCAGTCCACAAACCAATTGGTGACATCATGTATGCTTATGTATTGTTAACTACTTTTTACAGTCTATGAATTTAAAAAACAAACACTCATTCAATAAGCATAGTCTGCACGACTGTGTATGCACTCTTGTTGTGCACTATTGCTCTATGAGAAACAATAAAACATCATCTAGGCCACACCTTGGATCTCATCATCTGCTATGGGCTTTCAGTTTCACTTGGAGAAATAAACTGGTATTTCAGATCACTTCCCAGTCAGGTTTGAGATCAGTGTTCTCTGTACCACCCGCTGTTAAGCCTGTCTCCTCAGCTTCTAGGCACAGCTGCATCACCTCATCTTCAGTTGGAGAGTTTGCTTCTGTGTTTATGGGCTCACAGTTTTATGTCAAGAATGGTCTGGTCTCTCCCTCTTCCCTAGATAGCATTCTCTCGGTGTTTCATTCCACATGCACTGAAATCCTAGACTCTATTGCCCCTCATCGGATTAAATCTATTAAACCTCTGGGTAAATGACACCACAAAGAGCCCTTAGGCAACACTGCAGACAGTTTAACAAAGATGGAAGAAAGACAATTTACGTGTATCACTGGCTCTATTAAGTGACAGTCTAGCCACATACCAGAAGGCTTTGAAGGTGGCGAAGATGCACCATCTCTCTTCTGTCATAGCTAGCAGTTGCCATGACCCTAGAGTGTTATATAATACTATTAACTCTGTTGTAAATCCATGCACCTCGGCTCCAACAGCTGTTACAATCAGTACATGTGAGAAATGTCTGTTATTTTTATCGACAAAGTAGCATTAGGGTTAGTGCTAATTTTAAGGTGTTTGTACCTGCTTCTCCTGCACACTCAGCTGTGTTTGAGGAACTAAAGCCAGTTTCTCTGATGTAACTTAGTGACGTACACATAACTTACACACATACTAACACATGAAACCTACCAACTTTCCCCTAGACATTGTTTCCGCCTGAATGGTGAAGGAGGTTTTTAATAGCACCATTGGGTCGAGTCTTCTTAGTTGTTTTAATTCTTGTCTTAATTTAGGTTCTGTCCCAGCTGCCTTTAAACATGCTGTGGTCAGGCCCCCATAAGAATCTTGACCCCACAGTGTTGTCAAATTTTAGACAAGTCTTTCATCTGCCTTTTCTTTGAAAGGTTTTGGAAAAAGTTATTTTTGTATAGTTACAAGCCTTTTTACAACAGAACTCTTTGTTAGAAAAAATCTGGTTATAGAACACGTCATAGTATTGTGACTGTGTAGTGAGTCTGCACTGTTGAGAGTACATAATGATATTGCCTTGTCTGTAGATGCCGGGGAATCCTACTGTTAGTGCCAAAATACAAAAAAAACTACCTAGTGTTTAGTGCTTTTTTTGACCTCACCGCGGCTTCTGACACAGTGGACCATGCAGTCCTCCTCTCTCGCCTTAATCATTGTGTAGGCATCAGAGGCTCGGCATTTAAATGGTTTATCTCCTATTTGGCAAAGAGGAGTTTTTCTGTCATGATTGGTGACCTCTCCTCGTCAGCTGCTCCTCTCTCTTGTGGCTCCTCTCCCCAGGGCTCAATTCTTGGCCCCATTCTGTTTTCTTTATACAGTATATGCTGCCTTTAGGGGCCATTACAGGAAAGCAAAACCTGTCATTTCATTGTTATGCAGATGATTTGCAAATCTATTTCCAAAAGCAAATGACAGTGTCGCACTAAACTCCCTGCTTAGTTGTGTCACTGATATTAAGATGTGGCTTTCAAAAAAAATCTTAATTTAAATAAACATAAAACTGAGTGTATTATTTTCAATACTTCAGGCAAGAAAAATGGTCCAGCTTTTAGTTTGGGAGTTCTGTCATCCTACACTAGGTCAGCTGTCAAAAACTTGGGAGTTACTTTTGATTGCAGCATGAAATTTGACAAGCAGATCAGTAATGTTGTTAGAATGAGCTTTTTCCAGCTTCGTCTCCTGGCTAAAGTGAAGCCCTTCCTTAACAGGCACGACCTAGAAAAGGCAATTCATGCTTTTATTAGTTCAAGGTTGGATTACTGTAATGCGCTTTATGTTGGTCTGAATTAGACCTCCATCTCACGTCTTCAACTTGCGCAAAATGCCGCTCCTCGCTAATTAACAAATGCATCTAGGTGAGCACATATCACTCCCGTTCTCTACACTCTACATTGGATCCCTGTGCGTTTTAGAATAGATTTTAAGATTTTGTTGTTTGTTTTCAAGGCCTTAAATGGTCTTTTAACTTTGCGTGAGCACAACCGGCCGCTGCGTTCTTCAAATCAATGAGTTTTAGAAGTCCCAAGATTCAGATATAAACGGTGGGGTGATCAGACTTTTGCAGTTGCTGCCTCGAGACTCTGGAACAAGTTACCCCCTGATATTTGCACTATTAGAGATGTAGCTTTTTTTTGGTCCAAACTCAAAACGTATCTGTTTAGTCTAGCTTTTAATACATAGCAGTGGTGTGACAATTTCATTCTTCTGTTTCTTTGTAACCTTTTCTGATTTTACTGTTTTCTATGTTCATTCTTTCTATTGTATGATATTTGTTTTACTTTTTTGGTTTTTGATGTTAAGCACTTTGGATACCTGCTGGTTGTTGTAAAGTGCTATATAAATAATTTCTGATTGATTGATTGACTAAAAGGTGTCAGCCACCACCTGGCATTGTGGACTGGACTCCCTCTGGACCCAACCCCCCTAGCCTACATCACTTCATAAGTGCAATGCATGAGACAGGAGGAAGTAAGATGGAGGCCACTTCTCTGCATTCAGAAAACCATTTGGGACCATGAATGTCCTCATACATGCTGCCGCAGCCTCCAAGTGGTGCCCGGAAAAAGGTACTCTCCCCCTTTTCTGAAAGTGGGACATTGCTATTCCCCAGAGAGTGTAATCTTCCTGCAAGTGCCTGCTTCCTTTCCTGAGCTGTGGTGTCTCTCAAAGTTTGCCCGACACTTAAAGGATTTGGGCCTTCGACTATCAAAGGGTGGCATAGCTGGGACTGTGGGAGAGCCATGGCTTCAGCCCTGATTGTGATCTAGCCTGGGGCAGTATGGGTCAGCCTCCCAGATTAGGGGAGACATTGCTTCAGATAAACCCACAGAAATTCAGGTATAGTCCTAGTAAGTCCTTCAAGCCGTTTCTTGGCCTAGATAGACAGTTATGGGGCAAGGGTCTGAATTCATTACAGGCAAGCAGATGCTTTTTGATAGTATTTTGCTCACTGTGGGTGTAAGCATCAATGTCAACATTGTAAACTTCAAACCTCATTTCTGTCTTAAGCTTATTTCCACAATTTGAAAACAAATACATTGCATATAGATTACTGGCAATTTTATCTGCTTTTATTTGATTGAGTACATTATGTGCAGTCTATTTCTTAAGAATTTTTAATTACGAGCAATCCATAAATGTAGAGAATGCTCCTGTGGTTCCCTACTGTACTATGAGAGGACATTGCAAGATAAGAAAGAAAAGGCTCAGCCCTGGCTTACAGAACAACATGAGAACAACTCCAACATCCGCCTTTCTCTTTAGAAGACACTGGGACATGCTGGAGCCTCCTAGATCAAAACCGAGTGGAATCCTAATGACCTCTCTGAGCTGTAGTCTGAATCCCACTGAAACTGCACTACAGCAACCGTCTAAGTTACAAGTGAGTCATTCCTCTCCTGAAACTCTGATTTCCTCACTAGCTTCATCTTTTTGGAATCAAACAGATTCATATAACATTATATGCATGCAAACTGATAAGAATATTGCATATGTATCTTTTATGGGTTCAAGCATGCCAAGATGGTAAAATCACTATTATTGACATTATTAAAACTAAACAGCCTTCTTTTAACACACACACACACACACACACACACACACACACGCCTGTCCATTATTTAGTAACAGCGCGCCAGAGTTGTTAGGGATCCAAACACTGACTGTGGCTGCACTTGGAACAAATACAACAGTATCCATGGCAACAGCAAACCAAGTTGTTCCTTCAATCCTGCCAAACAGCAGTGAGCCAGAGAAGAAGCACGAAGGATGAAGTTCTTTCATTAAGGTTTAACTAAAATACCATTGACATTCAACACACAGCCCATGCCCACGATTACACACTGCTGGCTTAATGCTGTCACTTTTTCTACACAGTATAAGAAACACATACAGGAATGTAATGGTAAGGAGAGGCAATTTCTGTCTAGACAAAATAAATCAAAAGCAGTGGGTAATTATGGGACTCAAAGCATTTTGTTTTCTTCTTAATTTGTTGAAAAACATATGTATTGGGAATAATTTATATTTTTCTTTAAATTAATTAGGACCTCACCAAAAGTTATTTCTCTGCTAACCCAAAACATATTCAAGAGAAAGACATTTCAAGGAGTAGGGGTGTTTCAAAGTCTTTATGTCAAATTTTTGTGGTGTGCAGAACTGCTTTCTCTTTGCCGAAAGCAATTGAAATGGATAAAATGGAGTGGATGAATAACTACTGTAGGTACACACAGCAGGATAAATAATAAGAAAACAAAAACACTTACAGCAAGGGCAGCACAAGAGAACAAAATGAGAGAAAAATATCAAGGCCTCTGAGAAAATAAAAAAAATACAACAAATATATATATAAATATATATTAGTGTTAGACAACAAAGGCTTCCACATTCCTAGTTAATTTAAGTCATAACACCACAGGAAAAGGCATCGTTTTAGCATCACAAAATAGAAGCAGAATGCCAGCAGGTTCCCATTATCAATTTGGCAGTTAACACTTCATTTAACAGTGTAAAAAGAAATACAATGATTTTGTCAGTGGTGCCGCTTTCAGCATACTTCACATATGAAGTTCTGGTTAAACATTAATTTAAAAAATTTAAATTAAATTAATTAACCAGTCTTATGGGAGTTGATGTTGTTGATGGACTGCTTATGGACCACACCCCTTTAAAGATGAACATGAAGATTTTTTTCAAGGGTTATAATCTAAAACACAATTTAGAAATAAACACTACAAACTAAAATTCATCTAAACTTTAAAAAATGACTTTAAAATTTAACTACATTTTTTTTAGCAGTGGCCAACAGCTCTATAGCTCACACTGTTGACAAAAATATTCTCCACTCTTTGGTGGCCACAGTTTTTGTCTTAGGAGGCTGATATTTAGTATGAAGGTCAAGTGTTTGTGAGGTTGTGTATGTGTGTGCGCGTGTGTGTGTGAATGAATGCATGGATGTATGTACGTAGGTGGTAGCAGCTATTGCAAATTTGTGCTTGTTTAGGTTAAAGCCTTGAAAAAAATAATGTAATGATTTAAAAGCTTCCAACTGCATGGCAGTGGAGCATCAGTTGTGCTTTGCTCAAAAAGCTCTGGCCAGCAGGGAGCACATACATCACAAGGATATACTTTCAACTCTCAAAAATATAGATGCTGGGGATCACATTTCACACTGTGATAGAATCCCCAGCCCAGTCAGGCAGCCAGCTACCAACGTGGAGAGATGGAAGTGAGTGGATAGGGTGAAAAATGACATCCGTACACCGGTTCTCACCCATACATCATTCAGAGGGCAGTTTTTCGATGGAGTGTAAAAACTGAGAATGGAGATATTGGGTGA
This sequence comes from Etheostoma perlongum, assembly GCA_026937815.1. Classification (NCBI taxonomy): domain Eukaryota; kingdom Metazoa; phylum Chordata; class Actinopteri; order Perciformes; family Percidae; genus Etheostoma; species Etheostoma perlongum. Next base: position 26,286 of record JAEKDQ010000843.1, on the reverse strand, counting down.
AGGCGGTGTGTGTACATGTGGGTTGGTGGAATGGGTCTGCACTGTTCTTCTTGTGAAGAGCTAGGGCCTTTCACAAGCCCTTGTGCTAATATTCATTCTATCAGGATGAGACTCCATTACTATTAAGTTATTGGCAGTATTAAATTAAATACATTAGCTACTTTTCATGGAACTCCAAGCCAGGCAGCATGACACAGAACATCACCTTCAAAGGTCATGAAGATAAGCCAGAGTAATTATTTTGTAGGTTTACAGGTGATAAGCACATTGGTTTGATTGAATTTGTCACGTGCAATCATAGACAATACTATAACAATTAATTAGAAATTATTTTGTATATGTATGATGTGGCAGCAATCATTTATTGTGCACGGGCCCTGCATCTTAATAAGGAAGAACAGTACTGTGGGCAATTCAATAAACATCCACATAGAAACAAACAAAATAGTTTAGGGAAAAATCAGCAGTCCCTAGGTGCTACCTCTCATCATCACATTTCTCTACCCACTTTACCTCACAATGCACTTTTTTGCATTGAAATGCAGTATTTATTTTAATCCAGACATCAGTTTATGGTCATACTTTTTATTCTTTATTGAGGGAGGGTCACAAAACTTTTTTAGTCTACCGGTAGGGTCATCCAACTTTTGCATCCATGAAAACAGCAACATTTTCAAAGTGGCTTGTTTGGTGCATATTTTTCCATGTAGCTCTCTCAGCCTTGGCCCCCCCATCCCTGTTTAGTCAGCCAGACAATTTCAGCTGTAGCTTTGTATAGACTGTGCAATTTCCAAAACTGAATAAATCCCACAAACACAAAACTGCTTTGCTAGTTCCATTGTGTTGTAACTATGACATCTGCTGATTATTTTTTATTCATTAGCATGATTGGCGCACCATTTAGTTCAAAAACATAAAAAAACAACGAACAAGAACATAGCGGACCAGACCCAAGCTTATATTTTGAAAAGTCAAAGCTCGAGGATGGCACCAGCCGGGTGGGCATGAGAAGAGAGGCATAAGGTCTCCAGGGTGCAGCCATACCCGACTCAAATATCCTTTCGTCCCAGTGATTATTTCTGAAATTGTGACACGACAGCCTTTTCAAGTCATTTGAGAAGGAGTGGTAGCATGCAGCTCCCAAACTGACGCTCGTCTGAGAAATGTATGGATGGTTTTGGATAACATTCAGCTTCGGCAGCTTTAACTATGCTAAAATAGACAACTGAAGAAGCCTAGTGATGGGTCCATAGCAACTTGTTCACGTGTTGAATTTGTCGCCCAGTGTGCTTTGTTGAATGGTCAATGTTTTGTTTATTTTATGTGAATCCTAGTTTACTAGAGGAGAAATTTAGTATTTGAAGTAATGCAGTAATGCAGGAAGTGTGCATTTATTTATCAACTGAAATGGCCACCACTCCATAACAGTGGAGTGTGATGTAAGATAAAAAGGCAGCTGGTTAGTCATGTATGTCATAGTTGTAAAAAAACAACAAACATGGCTATCTTTGTCAAGTGCAAACCAGAACAGAAGGCATCAATAAATTATTGGGGAGGGTCATGCATTTTTTTGCAATCATTTTGGAGGGTCATAGAAACATTTATTATTGGAAAAGGGAGGGTCAAGTCTTTTTAGACTTAAGACCCCAAAAAAACCCTCCTCCAGTAACCCCTTAAATAAAAACAGTCCCTAAATGACTAAATGCCTATATACATAAATGCCTAATACAAAAAGCAATAATAATATAATGATGGCAAGTGCTTTGCCCTCTATTATTGTAAAATATCTTTGCCAAAAACTAATAAAATACAGTACACAGTTATGTTGTTGAATATTAAAACAAATGATTTAGCTTGGATTGACTGTGTGATCAGAGAAAAAGAGTAACCTGCAATTATTTCCACCTAACCAGCCCTAGCCCAACTGAAGAAACGGGCTTCAATAAAGATCCTCCTGTGGCTTGAGAGAGAACACGACAGAGCTTTAATTACCCAGGCAACACTAGAGAACAAGGTAAAAGGCGTGTAAATGAAATAGTAATAAGGATCCAATTTGAGTCCTTCGGCTTTGCCATCCTTTAAAATGATCTCAAGGACTTCAGTTCCTTCCGTTGCTAGTCTCTGTTATTGCTAATTACCATCACTCACATGACAGAAGGGAATTTAGAAACCATTACTTCTGGGGAATGAATCCTTCTGGTGTTGTCCTTTGTGTTTGGACACCCAGGCCGGTTTACTGGATGTCAAAATTGAGGGACAGGGAAAAACACTAAACCCCTAAAGAGAAAATGAGTTCAGTGTCTGCCAGACACTTTTCCTCATTAACAGTTTCCTTTATTCATTTAACAGTTTGAGAACAACCTAGTTTAGGTTCTCAAGAGGGACGTCCATTTTCCTTACAACTAAAGAAATTACTGAAGTTGAGTTAGTGTTCTTAGGTCTTCAGAGTTGTCAGGTATCTCAGGTTACGATCTTCAAGGAATGTAATTTCTACTATGAGCATCCTGCTGGACGAAACAGCCATTTCACAAGACTGTGCGCCGCACTGAACCCCAAACTGATAACAAAAGTCAAAAGGAAACTCTTCAAGTGTTGGCGGGTGGCAAGAAGAGGAAAAGCAGACATGGATGGGAGATATTCTCAAAGACATTTGAAGATACAGCAATTTCTCTGAGGCAATCATTTGATGTTCTCATTCCGTGATGGCTGAGTGTCACTACTTTTGCGCTCCCATCACTCAAGTGCATCCAGCACTCCAAGAAATTGATTGTTGGAGGATACGGCTAGAACAGTGCACACATACAAAAGTACACATCTAGTCTGGGATAAAACCATTTCTTTCAGCACTCAAAGCAATACATGACTGAAACGGTTGATGGTTTTAGCTCAACACTGAAAATACAGTAAGTCTATATTATCACCACTTAATAAAGTTGGAATCAATAACCACTGACTAGATTTCACATTGGACACAGAAAAAAACACTTATTTTTGGAGACTTTTCTGTCGATTTTTTTCCCTTCAAGGTAGAGAACAAATCACCATCATGTCACGCTAACACAACAATCAATTCCATTAAGACAACTAGCAGTTGATTTAAATTGCAGAGAATATGAAATCGGCAAACTTATTTCTGTGGTCAGCAGTCTGGCTGGCAGTGAGACATTGCTGTCAAGCTGTCATTTGTCAAGCTGTCATTAATCATCTGTAGTCTGTGGCCCAAGATGTAGACTAAATTGGGTCTCCAACTGAACTGCAGTGAGAATGTTGTTAGTAATGAGATACGAATGCATCAAACATGCTTAGATGAATGAGATACACTTTGGAATAACATCAAAAATAACTTGCCTCCGTTTTCTCAGCGCCGTTAAATTGCATGTACACGATGCAGTGGTTTTCTACCTAGAAGTTATTGTAAACAAACATTGTTATTTGTTTTACAGTAACAGATTAGTTCAGCAGATTATTGGCCTCGTCTGAGTAAGTCCCCCATAATCAGGGCAGGCACCACTGTAGGTTTTCCTGATCTCACATGAAACATCGAAAGCATCACTGTACTGAAATGACTGAAGGTCAGTAGAGGTTTAGTGTTAATGAACATCTTTCAATTATTACTATAGTCCTACCACAGAATTGCTTTAAATAGATTAATTCCCCAAAAGATTTTACTAATGCGCTGTGAAAATAACAATGAAATGCTGTGTTACTGACTTTAGACCAGGTTTTTGTTGGTCAATGGCACGATCACTTTCTGCTGCTGTAAGATAGCAATACACCAAGAATTCACCTGAACACACCTCCCTGTAAGACCAACAGACCCATGGGCGCAAAGACGGGCGCAGGTGCATTTGCTATTTCTATGACGTGGGTGCAGGATGGGAAATTGACAACTGCGTCGGTCTTAAACTAGAAAAGACACTTCCTGGGTACAAGATAGGGCCCTAAATCTTTCTTTCTTTTGCAAATACAACATCTTCTAACTTTGATTTGGTCTTGGAGTTATGTTGTGACTTTAGATATCTGATGATTTAGAAGTCTCAAAAAGCTTTCATCAAACCCCCCAGTAAACCTATCCTTTTATGGCTCTTACTTTCTTTCCTCTTCTACATCTTGCTCCTTTTAGGCAGTCACTAAGACTATGTTTGTAGTGCTTGCACAGCAGTGGTCGATAATAACTATGATGATAATGGGATTGTGGCCAATCTCACATTACCCACAGCTGATGGCATGAAATGTGATTATCACTTGCCATTTTTTTTTTTTTGAATGGCACTGCCAGTACAGCTGTCTGTGTTATCATTAGTATTGTAGAGCGGTACGCATCGTGTTGGAAGGCTTTATCATCCTTCTGTATTTTATTAAAGTTGCAAAAGAAGCTGGCACATTTTCTTTGTCACACTCATGGTGGTATATAAGGAGGAATATTTCTTCCTGGGCAGTTTGCACCAGATAGAAAACGCTACCTAACAAATGACACCATATATTCAAGAGTACACTTTGTATTATTTACTCATGCATTTGACTGCAGCTCCCCCAAATATCATCCTGCAAATTAATGACTAGGCAAGGGTCTTCCCTGCTTAATTAGACTGACTAAATATTCAGCCCTAATTGATGGAATTAACAGACACTAAACACCCAAGTCTTTAGAAGGAAATATAATCGACATTTTTATTAGGAATTAAAATATAATGCTGATTTTTGATGCCTTTGCTTGTATTTTTAAGGGCCAACAGTTAAAATAAAATCCACAGTATTTAAAAAAAAAAGTGCATTGCTGTTATAGTTTCTAACAAACATTTATTTTCTGACTCCGTTGCATCCAGGAACCAATAACATGAAAAATCCTTATTTCTAAAAAACATCTTAAGGCTATTCTAATTGTAAAATCCATCATATGAACAGTCTTAAACTTGCTGGGTGTTTCCATTAAGAAAGGTAGCTTTAGCAACTCTTGGATAATCAAGTCTCTACTGTTCATTTCACAGACGGGAGAAAGGGAGAGAATGTAGCAGCTGTTCTCTTAATACATCCTGTTAACGGACTTTTTGTTATCATTTCTTTCCCATTTTCGGACTTGTTGAAGTGATGTGGGTAGCCCAGAACATAAGTTAAAACTATTCTGTAGTTTGCTAAACTGTCCTGGGTTTTACTGCCTCGTTAGCTTCAATGAGTGTTACGATGTGCTACCGTGTGGAAGTTTAGCTCGTGTTACGAAGACATTTATCTGGAGAGAGAGAGAGAGAGAGAGAGAGAGAGAGAGAGAGAGAGAGAGAGAGAGAGAGAGAGAGAGAGAGAGAGAGAGAGAGAGAGAGAGAGAGAGAGATTATTTCCATGAGAATATTGCTGTTGCTGGGTGTGTGCAGCCATGTGTTGATATTCAGGTTGTGTTAGGGCAATTTGCTAGCAAGGTGCAATCACCAGTAAACAGACTAGCCTGTGGAGCCACGTGCTTAGCTATTAAAGGTTCATTACACAGTTTGCTCCGTTATGGATATGTGTGCTGTAATAGATGTTGCTTATACTCAGTTTGTGTTACTGAGCAATATGATACATTTATGTTTCATAAAATTATTACATAGAAATAAATGTATTTCTTAGCATTGTTTCTTGTTATATGCTGGTGGCTTTACCATTTAGTTTTGGTAAATAATGTTCTTAGTAAGATGGATGCTTATTACTGTGCAATATTATTTGCTTATATTTCAGAACACAGCCGACTTCACATGTAACATCAAATACAACTTCATAGTTAACTTCATGTCAGAGTTGTAAATAAATCTTCCTGGATCTTAAAGTCAGACATCTCTGGTTCAAGTTCTTACTGGACACCCTACAGCCGGCCAGTGTTTCAGTAGCCAGTTTTCAATAGTTTTTACAAGCCTCCATCCATCCATCCCTTACTGGAGCAGCAGCTCCAGTAAGGGACCCCAAACTTCCCTTTCCCGAGTCACATCAACCAGCTCCGACTGGGGGATCGGCGTTCCCAGGCCAGGTTGGAGATATAATCTCTCCACCTAGTCCTGGGTCTTCCCAGGCCTCCTCCCAGCTGGACGTGCCTGGAACACCTCCCTAGGGGAGGCGCCCAGGAGGCATCCTTACCAGATGCCCGAACCACCTCAACTGGCTCCTTTCGATGCGAAGGAGCAGCGGCTCTCGAGCTCCTCTCGGATGACTGAGCTTCTCACCCTCTCTCTAAGGAGGCGCCAGCCACCCTCCTGAGAAACCCTCTTCGGCCGCTTGTACCCTGGATCACATTCTTTCGGTCATGACCCAGCCTTCATGACCATAGGTGAGGGTAGGAACGATAATTGCCCGGTAGATCGAAAGCTTTGCCTTCTGGCTCAGCTCTCTTTTCGTCTAGCGGTGCGATACACAGAATGTAATACCGCACCGGCTGCTCCGATTCTCCGACCAATCTCACACTCCATGGTCCCCTCACTTTCGCGAACAAGACACCAAGGTACTTAAACTCCTTCACTTGGGGGTAGGACTCACTCCCCACCTGAAGAAAGCACTCCATCGGTTTCCTGCTGAGAACCATGGCCTCAGATTTAGAGGTGCTGATCCTCATCCCAGCCGCTTCACACTGGCTGTGAACCGATCCAGTGAGTGCTGAAGGTCACAGACCGATGATGCCATCAGGACCACATCATCTGCAAAAAGCAGCGATGAGATCGAGCCCACCGAACTGCAACCCCTCCCCGCCCGACTACGCCTCAATATCCTGTCCATAAATATTACAAACAGGATTGGTGACAAAAGCGCAGCCCTGGCGGAGGCCAACCCTCACCTGGAGCGTCCGACTTACTGCCGAGAACCGGACACAGCTCTCGCTTTGGTCATACAGAGATTGGATGGCCCTGAGAGGACCCCCTCACCCCATACTCCCGCAGCACCTCCCACAATTTCTCCCGGGGGGACCCGATCATCACGCCTTCTCCAGATCCACAAACACATGTAGACAGGTTGGGCATACTCCCAGGCCCCTCAAGATCCTTGCGAGAGTGAAGATCTGATCCGTTGTTCCACGGCCAGGGCCGGAATCCGCATTGTTCCTCTTCAATCCGAGGTTCGACTATTGGCCGAACCCTCCTTTCCAGCACCTTGGAGTAGACTTTACCAGGGAGGCTGAGAAGTGTGATACCCCTGTAATTGGCACACACCCTCTGGTCCCCCTTTTTGAAGAGGGGAACCACCACCCCGGTCTGCCACTCCTTAGGCACCGTCCCAGACTTCCACGCAATGTTGAAGGCGTGTCAACCAAGACATCCCTCCACACCCAGAGCTTTCAGCATTTCTGGACGGATCTCATCAATCCCTGGGGCTTTGCCGCTGTGGAGTTGTTTGACTACCTCAGCGACTTCCACCAGGGAAATTGACGACAATCCCATCATCCTCCAGCTCTGCCTCTACCACAGAGGGCGTGTCAGCTGGATTTAGGAGTTCCTCAAAGTGCTCCTTCCACCGCTCTATTACCTCCCCAGTTGAGGTCAACAACGTCCCATCCTTACTGTATACAGCTTGGATGATTCCTCGCTTCCCCCTCCTGAGGTGGCGAACGGTTTTCCAGAAGCACCTTGGTGCTGACCGAAAGTCCTTCTCCATGTCTTCTCCGAACTTCTCCCACACCCGCTGCTTTGCCTCTGTCATGTCAGAGGCTGCAGCCCTTTGGGCCCGTCGGTACCCTGCAACTGCCTCCCGAGTCCTCTGAGACAACATATCCCGGAAAGACTCCTTCAGTCGGACGGCTTCCCTGACCACCGGTGTCCACCAGGGTGTTCGCGGGTTACCGCCCCTTGAGGCACCTAAAACCCTAAGACCACAGCTCGCCACCGCAGCTTTAGCAATGGAAACTTTGAACATTGTCCTCTCAGGTTCAATGCCCCCAGCCTCCACAGGGATGCCCGAAAAGTTACGCCGGAGGTGTGAGTTGAAAGTCCGTCGGACAGGGGCCTCCTCCAGACGTTCCCAGCTTACCCGCACTACCCGTTGGGCTTACCAGGTCTGTCAGAGAAGGAGACCACCAGATGGTGATCAGTTGACAGCTCTGCCCCTCTCTTCACTCGAGTGTCCAAAACATACGGCCTCAGATCAGATGAAACGATTATAAAATCGATCATTGACCTTTGGCCTAGGGTGCTCTGGTACCACGTACACTTATGAGCATCCCTATGTTCGAACATGGTGTTTGTTATGGACAATCCATGACTAACACAGAAGTCCAACAACAAACAACCACTCTGGTTCAGATCAGGAGGCCGTTCCTCCCAATCACGCCTCTCCAAGTATCTCCATCATTGCCCACGTGTGCATTGAAGTCCCCAAGCAGAACTATGGGTCCCCTACTGGAGCCCCATACAGGGACTCCATTCAAGGTCTCAAGAAGGCCGAATACTCCGAACTCTTGTTTGGTGCATATGCACAAACAACAGTCAGAGTTTCCCCCATCACCCGCAGGCGTAGGGAGGCGACCCTCTCGTCCACCGGGGTAAACTCCAATGCAGCGGTGCTCAGCCGGGGGCTTGTGAGTATCCCCACACCCGCCCGGCGCCTCACACCATGGGCAACTCCGGAGTAGGACAGAGTCCAACCCCTATCCAGGATGCGGTTGCAGAACCGAGACTGTGCGTAGAGGTAAGCCCCACCAGATCTAACTGGTAGCGCTCCACCTCCCGCACAAGTTCGGCTCCTTCCCCCACAGAGAGGTGACATTCCACATCCCCAGAGCCAGCCTCTGCCGCCCGGGTCTGGTCCGTCGAAGCCCCTGACCTTCGCTGCCACCCATATAACAGCGCACCCGACCCCTTTGGATCCTCCCACAGGTGGTGGGCCCATGGGCTGGAGGAGAAACATTGCTTTTTAGGGCTGTGCCCGACCGGGCTCCGTGGCAAACCCGGCCACCAGGCGCTCGCTCACGAGCCCACCGTCTGGGCCTGGCTCCAGGCAGGGGGCCCCGGCTTCCTCCGGGCGGGGTCCCTCTATCTCTTCCTTGATTTTCCATCAGAGTCTTTGAACCATTCTTTGTCTGGCCCCTCCCCTTACAAGCCTATTGCCTATAATTTTGTAAAATAATAAACACTTTATAAAACTATTTCACCTTGTGTAGGCCTATCAGTGCTTTCTGAACATATTGAACACACTTTTAAAAATGCTGCAATAATACCAAAAAACGTGATTACTTTGGTCACTATAACCGTGAGGTTAAATTTTCATACCGTTACATCCCTAGATGTCAGTATCTATTACCATTTCATGCAAGGTGAAATGCAAATAGTTTTGAGAAAATGCTTGAATTGGATCTGAAATTATGCTTCTTTTTTCCTTCCAGTGTAGGACTCTTGATGGGGATTGTAAAACTGGCCAGACAACGTCAAATAAAGCACCTTTCTTTCCATAACAGCTTACACAAGGCCTTTTAGTTCATAGACACAATATCTTTATCATGCTTGCTTTCTCTTCTTAAATCATTGCTGAACCATTAGACACTTAAGACAAGCCTCTGTTGTTTTGAGGAATGGAAATGAACAGGGAAAGCGTTGTGGATTATTGAAGCGATGCTCCTAAATTGTTTGTCAAGCCAGAGGGGTGTTTTGTTGGTTTGCTCTCTAAAGCAATTCTCTTGTGCTCTCCCAGCATGATATCCATACACAACACTTGGCTGCATGCTATTGGACTCGCTGGATTTAAACATCTGCAGAATCTACTTTAGGCTGGAGTGGATGAAGAGTCTTCTTTATGTTCAGGATATTCCCATGTGAACAGCACTACATACAAGGCTATTGTTTGTGAACAAAGAACAACAATAACCTTATCTAATCAAACTAAACTAACAGCCTAATAGTATGGTCAGTTTTGATTTGACATATGCTACCACTGAAAACAACACATTCAAAAAGGTTACATGTTATCTGCCAGCCTGTGCAATGAAATTCCACTCCATATTTGTGCTGTAGGCTACATCTTGTGTGCAGTCTTATCTTGCAAACACATTTTAACTGAGAGGTCTTTAGAAATTGCATGAGAACTGCTACTGCATCCTAAATGTTGCATCTATGTTTTTTTTCCTCTCGCTTTCCTAGAGAGTTTGGAAGGAAGAGATGGGCATGCACCTAGTTTGCATTCTGCACAGGCTGTACGATTCAGGGCCTGTCAGGCAAGACCTCTCCTCATCTGAGGTGCCTTTGAGAGCTTGGGAGAAAGATGCATGTGAGGAGTTCTGAAGGAGGGTGAACTTCACACTCGCCTAATCTCTACTCTTGATCTGTCTGTCGTTCAGCGGAAGCGCCAGCTAGCAGACCTGGCACTAATTCAATCACTGATTCTTGATTGGCAGGGGAGCGTGCTGCAGCCCTGGGAAGCGAGAATAAAAGTCCCTTTTTGCCCTAAAATAAAAATAAAAAGGGGAGAAGGGCTGTCTTCCTTTAGAGTGCCATCTATTGGAGCCAGAACTTAAAACATCAAATAAGGCTAAAGGAAGAGCAAGACTGCAATACTTGCCAAAGTAACAAGAATGACAAATAATTTACATAAAACTAAACTAAGTGTTATGCCCTTTAAATATAACTGCAGTCTTTATACTTACCTTCTTTATCTTTAGTGTGCCCTCCATCTTTAGTGAATGTTACACAGCTAAATGCTAAGATTTATTTAGCGAGTTTTTGCAATTTAATCATGAAAAACCAACCGTTTCCTTTGCCAAATATGTTTTGAGGAACTCTTGATTGCTGCATGGATTATGTGTGTTGGCAACATTTTTTCAGTCAAGACATGGTACAATATGCATACAAATCGCCTGACAGTGGAGGTTTTCTAGATATATATTTTGTGATTTTTAATCTTGCAAATAAGGTAATTCAAAAAAGGTTTCCACATTATGTTTGAAAGAAAAGCCGCATTACATTTTGCTTTTTCAAATAAGTAGAATGTAAATCCAATATTTTCATGAGGTTTAGAAAATTCTAGATGGAATGGTTGAAGTACAGTAAAGTTACATGTGACCAGTTTGCAAAAGATTGTACACATGATATGTCAAACTGTGATACTTTATATCTGAGCAATGGCAACATTCTAGAGAGAATAAGTATCTGAAAGGGAGGATAATTACCTTTTAAGTTAAGTGCTAAGGCAGCATGCTTTCATCATTCATTATGAATGTTCTTTTACTTCTCCTTGTAAGTCTTGCCTAACTAAGTTTCCAGTATAATAAAAAAGATAATGACATATAATAGTAATACAATAACATAGAATAAATATGTCATTGTCTTCCATATTTTGCACACATAGTGTATATTGTCACTCATTTAGTCATGAGAAAATGATGGTTACAACAGGTAACTATAAATAAGACAATATAAACACAGAAGAATCATTGATACAGAATTTCAAAACTGCCCTTCATGCTTCACCAGCTGGGATGAATACAATATTAAATGGAAGCACATTATCTAAATACTACAGACAATGAATTAAACCAAATGGTTCTCTCTTGCAACGCTATTAAATTTGAATGACGTTTCTCCAGAGTGACAATATTATGAGAGGAATGATTCCATCTGTATGAATAATTAAAAGTAAAATTCTCAAACTTTTTTCCAGTTTTTTTCCCTCTCTTTCATTTCTTTAATCTGACTGAATCGGGAATTATAAATAAGAGAGGGTGTCACACTGCTCATATGCATAATATGCTGTCTTCATCATTTGTCTGAAATATTTCATTAGGCTCATTGGTTAGACACCATTTTCATATACTACCACTGAATGTGTTGGAGGCACATCAAGCACTAATATGAAATGTAGGTCTGATGGTAAAAAGAAGATGTGTCTGAGGTTTGTACATCTTTCCACAGCATTCTGTATGTCCCATAACAACTAAAAAAGTGACAAATTGCTTTAAAGGTGTCAGGTTCAGGTACATACATCTATGTTCAGAAAACACTTTATTTTTACTTACTTACTCATACTGTCCATGGCTGCTGCACCTGTATTCACCGTCTGTCTGAGATGCTCTGTTGGAGCGCCCGTCTCCAGACACGAAACATAAAGGCCTCTGGGATCTGTTGATAACTCAAACTTGCCGAGAACCTGAGACACGCCGCGTTACAGGTGCACGGTCTCCTCGTGACGCCCACCTACCATGTAACAAACATTTAACATACCTACCTCGATAACATAACGTGTATTTGTATTTGATATCCATCGGTAATGTAGCCAATTAACCAGCACTTCGGTCAGTTTGTCAACACTACAGTCTGCTCTGATTGTGTTACCAACTTATTGACTTCGTTGCTAGAGTCAGCGACTTTTCAGACCCCCCTTAGCAACTTTTTATTCACAAAAGAAAATCTGGCGACTTCCTGTAGAAAAGACAGTGACTGTCTGTGTAAAAAAAAAAGTTCCCAGTATTGTCCAGCGAGCACGCAAGGTATTTCTCTCCTGTGGCCGCCAAAACAGTCACCACTCTCTTCTGTTCGGTGACTTTAGAGCAGCGGAGTAACTCTGTGCTCTCTCCTCATGTGCACAGTGTGCAGCAGCACTGCATGCAGGCAGGTAGAAGGGGAAAATGGACAGGGTGGGAGGGCCAGTGTAGGTAGGAGAGACAGCAGGACACGACAGGAGAAAGACACCGCTGAGCTGGCCTGACCCTGGGCAAGGCAGCCTTCTTTGAGGATTAGTTATCAACCTTTTCCGCCCTTTGTAGAATTTATTTTTGACATCAAAGATAATAATTAAAGGTAAAATAATTTCCCTATATTGAATTTGTGATTATTTGGCTAAAGATTTCTATTTCTTTCTATTACTGAGACAACCCCTAAGCTTTATGCGAATGACAGTAAGCAGTGCACAGTAATAGTAAATAGCAGCATGTTCTACCGTCAAACATCGGGTGGAACGGCTTCTGAACCAAATACAAGAAAACCAGACATATTTCAAAGTAATGTGACCCTAACATAAGGAGAAATGAACTACGCTGGTAGCCAAGATTACATCTTTCACTGCCGTTAGCATGTAGCACATGCGTTCAGTGTTACATGACACCAAGCCAACTGGTACTGTTCAGAACAGTGGGAAATCTAAACATTTTAGCTCACGGGGATTTCCCTCATTATTTTAAGCTCTGGCCAAGTTTAACATGAAAATCCAACATTATAACATTATAGATATGACAAAAAAATATGGAAAGCACAATAGCTCACCTTCAAGTATAAGAGTACATATTGCACATTGTATAGCAGCTAAATCTTATGTCAACACATGAGGATTCTATGAATGTCATACATCCTAGCCAAACAAATACACTAATATTTTTTTAAAACTACATTCCATCATGTTGCTGATTGTGAGTGTCTATGTGAGAAGGCAGTTATGTCTTATCTGACACCACAGAACCATTTCCTGAAATATTTGATATATATGGTTCAACTACAATGTATGATGGATTTTAACATCACCAGAATCTGTAACCTATTTAACAGAACTCAAGGTAGATATGCAATTGTTCTTCACTAGTTACATTGTAAGCTGATGAAAATTCAATGACGATCTACTTTTCGGGATCTTATATATTATTTTCCTCAAGACAACAATGGTTCTGGGTACAGAACATTCTGTCTGTGATGGACACACTTCCTCTGGGTCCCTTCAAACACATTATCTGTGCTCTTGATACAGTAGAGACTGCAATAAGCTCAACATCCTGGGCCACCAAATAGGAATATAAACAGTACATTTTCGGTACAAAGCATATGCTTCTCTGTCGGGTAAATAAGTAAAAACACAGAAGACTCTGCTCTCTACTAAGAGTACATTGACTGAATGGGAGCATTAGAGTTAGGCCAAGCTTTTGTTGTAGCAAGCAGCTAAATGAACAGAAACAGAGTAAAACAGAAAGGGTCAGATAGGAAGTGAATGAATGAAAGTGGAGTTGCTCGTGCCAATAATTGTCCTGTGCCTTTGGGGACGAGTGAATGGGCAGTCGAAACCATTCGAAAGTTGCCCTATCAGTGAAGCAGAGTGTCACATGGCCCATAAAGGTCCCAATACCCTGCGACTCTTAAATGGCCAGGCATTTGATCTGAAGAGAGGAAGACAGACGGAGATTTATGTTGATGGAAGCTAGGAAGGAGATATTTTTTTACATAAACACGAGTTGCTATTAAATAATGTTTTATGGGTGTGCTGAATGAGTAGAGCTAGAATGTAATGTATCTGCTGGATCCTACTAGTATTTGAATTGTCTCGTCATAGTAAAGTTTTTTTATGTTAGGCAATTAATTGGTTTCTTAAAGCATTTGACCTAAGGCTGTGATTTTAGGGTGCTACATATATTTTTGTGAGATAAAAGATTAAGCTTGTGGAACATAAATCAAAATACAGGACACAACCAGTAAGACCAATAGGAGCAGTTGTTTAGAAAAAAGATCAAATGTGTTTCAGTCCTGTTAATCTGCAGAATAGGGCTGGGGCAGTTACCGTGGTCACATGATGAATACCATGGGTCTGAGCTTGTCACCGTCATCAACACGAAAAAAACGTTGGCCTGTATTTGTGCATGGCCACGTTGTGTTTAATGACATGGAATCACTGATTCTAATTACATGGATTGAGTCTGATGAAAAGCGCCTTACATGGATTCAAGGTTTTCTAAACAAAACTTATCAAAAGATGAAGCAAATCTGACCTTTTTGCGAGTTGGGGTGGGCAATGTTTGATGACACATTACAACATACTATACATGGTAGGGATTGCAAAGACATTTCTCCGTTCTCAGCTGAGGTAGACACATTAACGCTACAGCTGCGGTGTTTACCTTGCACATTAGCGTAACAGCTAGCAGAGGGTCGTTCTGTTTATGGCTTTATCCCAATAAAACAGCACGGGTGAATTTCAGGCTGCATGCACGTTTCATAGCCTCAAACAGAGCGGTAGAGATTATGGTAAGAGACAACAAGTTAGTAAACTTCCGAGTCATCCACTCTGCTCTCTGCCTTCTCAGCTGCAACATATACTATGTTGTAGACTAAGGTTTAAGCCAATATTTTTCTGGGGTAACACCATTCACTTTACTGGCAGTATTTACAACAGATAAAGCCACCGTGTCTTGAGGAAGCTCTAGCTTGTTGTTTTATTGTTCACTTTTAACTCTCTTTACATCAACTTTGCTATCTCTTTTTTTGCTCTCTTTTTCCTCACAGCGACACTCAAATGCTATTCTCCGTTACCGCTTCGCTCAAACTCATTAATGCAAACTCATTTGCCTTGCCTCATTTTCTTTAAAGAACATAAAAAATAACTTATTTTCAATGACTGCACATGTTTCACCCCCTACACCTAACTATTACATATGAAGTGTTTGGGGCCAACTGGATCAGAGTGTAATTAATTGTAGGTGCTATGAAACTATGCTGTCTTGTCTAATGATCAAACATATTTATAATTTCTTTTCCACCTTTTTACAATTGAATTTCTCCAAAAACAAACTTGATCAAATTTACCAGACCGGCAACATTGGCTGTGTAACAAAAATATGAACACCACACATGGGTTAAACAAGCTGAGCTGCAGAAACCAGAGTTCAATGTGCACTACAGTATGTAAAGTCTTGTTGCCCTTAGGACACAAAATTGCTTATGGCATTGTGAGAAATCACTCGCATGTGTTGAATACAGAGATTAAGTTGTCTGAAAATATTTAATGCAGTAATTTTTTTGCTATGAAATATTTGTTATTCTTCAAATGTTATTGATGTAGCGAAGTAAAAGAGACAGAGAGATACAGGTAGGGGAGAGAGGAAAGGACAAAGGAGGAGGGGTGGACATGAGAGAAGGAAATACATATAAAGTTTTCCTTTAAGAATAGGACACCAGCTGTTACTGACTTTCTCTCCTGCTGTTATTAAACAAGGGATGAAAAGATGTTGTATACTGCCATGTGTACACTTTCAAATGAGCTCAAAGAAGCCATTTTGAAGCCATTTTGCATGGTAATATATCCAATTGAAGCACAGTACCATTCTGATTCTCTCTTTGTAACAACCAGTCACAAAAAAAAAAAAAAATAAAAACTCTAAATGCAGTTTTGAACACTTGTTGGAATACTGTTGTCCCTTGTTGTGATATATTGGACTGAAAGCAATTTGTGAGTGCTTTAATAGAAACAGCAAGTGACTGTATTGGTAGAGCTATTATGCCTCAATTTAACATAGGGTGTTAAGAATTTTTGGGCAACATTTTACAACATTTTAAACCACCTATTCCAAATCAAATCAAAACAAAAGAATCTGATCTTTTAAGGTCAGAGTCATTTCGGTCAATCAAAACAAGTGTATGTACCTCAAAACAATAAAAACAGCTCTTCAGTGCTTGTTGTGACATATACAGTATACTGCAAATCAATGTGCCATTGACTACCACAGTTCCACTGATCTTCTTATGTTAGAAACTATCAGGCATCTTTATCGACCGGAGGCCATGCTCCATCACAGGATATTTTGCATAGTCTGCTTTCTGCAGGGAGTGCAGACGCTCACTTGTTATTTCAGTCAATAACTTTTATAACAGGTAGTGAGCTTTAAGTTGTATTTGTATCAATATTTGTAGAAAAAAACATTATACGGTACATTGTTTAGGAATCAATAGCTTTAAACCTTTATCCCGAGCCAGATTACTCACGTTGCAAATTGACATTGTCAGAGTGCTGACCTGTATTGTTAACAGTAACTGAATGGACAGTGATAAGATTATCTTTTATCCAAGAAAAAACAATTCTTAAGGCTTAAGTAGTAAGTAAATATAAAAGGCAGAAAATAAACAGCATATTCCCCAGAAACCCCCTGAAAAGAGATTTGAGTTGACAGTAGTTTGACAATTTAGCAAAAATCCCCAAGATGTTTCACTTTTCGATTTCCCACTAACTGGACAATTGGGGAAGGATGCCACGGTGCGACAGACATCACTCTGAATTAGGACTAGGTGACAGTGCCTTCCTTTAACCCTCGGCCCCAGCTCTCCCTAGACTCTTACCCTCCTGGAGCAAAAGGTTTAAACAAGTGAATCGATAACAATTTAGGGAAACACTCTTGTCACTTTCTTCTTCTTCTTCTTCACCTCCTCCCACTGCATCATGGGAGACAATTTTCTGTGTGACATTGCTCTGATAGGGAAAACAAAGAATGCCCAGGACAAATGGCTCTTTGGAGAGAATTGATGGGATTCTGATGAGACAGGTTCGCTGATAAACATGTTCCATACCACTAAGTCTAAGAGGATGGATGCATTGCTTTTTAAAGGTGGCAGTAAAATGTAGATACAGTATTTATTTTTTTCTAACTGTGGAAATATGCCCCCAATAATAATGATGAATGCTAAACTCCAAACCCACACATTTGTTATTTATGGATATCCTGAACCAAAGCTATAGTAAATGACACGCACAGGAAGTAAATGTTAAAAAATGTTTAAAAAAAAGGTGAATGAGTTACTTTACATATACACATCATTAAATATGTATTTGATTTATCCAGCTATTACAATAGTGCTCATGCCAAAACATAACCATAGAAAGTTTAATTATAATAAATATAAACCATTACAGAGGGTGAAACTGCAGCCAATGGACAGCCGCCATTTGTAATGGAAGTAAATGCAGATACATATTTAGCCGAAATAAGCACAACCTGTGGTTAGACTTTTAAAATCAAGCAAGAATTTGTTATTACTGTTTTTCCTAGCAGTTATTATGTTCTTGTAAGCAAATTTTTTTTTAAACGTATAGTTTCTGCTATCTCTTTTCTTCTTTCTCTGATGTATTTTCCACAACCTCCTTGGTCGGTCCAATGTAGTCCGAGCTTAAAAAAAAAAAAGTTCATTCATACAATTAAAATGCCAGTGTGTCAAACCACCAAGCTAAACCAATTCAACTTTCTTTCCGCAGTTGGCTGGTGGATGCTGATATCTAAATATCATTGCTAAACCTGCCATTCTGTCTTACAGAGCAGAAATTGCACGGCGCACCTCCTAATCCATCACTACCATTATCTTTGGAGTATCCTGTGAGAATTAGCTGAGAATGAGGTTCCATCATTCACCTGCTGTCCACCATTATCACAATCTACACTCCAGGGAGGATCCTGTACTAACGCCTCTACCATCTTTATGGGTTTTTATTTTATAGAGACTTTATATTTAAGGTAATATAAGAGCTTTTTTCTAAATATAATAAATATTGTTTTCCTCCTCAAGTATTTATTCTAATTTGAAGAGCTGAATACAAGCCTGCCACATCTATAACTATTGAATAATGATCAAATTATTATGGCATTAACAACTCAATAAATCATAGTTCAATGACTGGAAAACTAAGATAGGCTGCATAGTATGTATATCATATTGTATGACATCTTGACATCAGCAGCAGAGATAACAAAAAAAAAAACTTGTATTGCAGCTGTTTGACAGATTTCCTGTGACACTGATGCCCCTTGTGATAGCTCACCATCTAACAAGTCTTGGCATATGGGCCTCAGAACATAGTATTACCATTAGCACATACATGTTCATTAAAACAGTGTTTAATAAATTAGGACACATGCATGGATTCATTTCTTTGAATTTTTGATTTCATTTAGTTGCTTAAAAACAACCATAACAAGATTAACACTATAAACTCTTAGTTTGCTAGGTGTTTACTGAACTAGAGCTCAAATGGTAACTAACTAACGCTGCAGATGTTATAAATGTGTGGCTCCAGTGTCCTGTGGGCTGGTCTGTTGAGAGCTAATTGAAAGATGCAACCCTCTTGAAAAGAACAGTTGTCTACAGATTCGAGCAGCTATGTCAGCATGCTTATAGACGTGGTCATTCTACCTGCACTGCAATGACATAAATGTCGGATAGCTGGCTAACATCTATCGACAACTCAATGCTTGTGGGTACACTTCTACTTGACTTTAAGCGCTGCCTTTGATGTGATTGACCATGAAATTTTGATTTCTAAACTTATTAGTTATGGTTTTACTTTCTCTGCAATCAAGTGGTTTAAGAGCTATTTGTCTGAGAGGTCGCAAAGAGTGTATTTTAATGGAGCTTTATCTGGTAGTAAGTCCCTGGACTGTGGTGTTCCTCAAAGAAATTTGCCTTGGTCCTTTGTTATTTTCAATTTTTACAAATGATATGCCGTATATATATACTCAGTAAGGCTAAACTGACTATGTTTGCTGATGATTCTACTCTTTACTATGCTGCCCCTACATGCTTAGAGATTAATCAGGTTTTGTCTAGTGAGATTAGCAAATTTTATAATTGGATTAAAGCAAATAAACTTGTACTAAATATCTCAAAAACTGTGAGTATTATATTCGGTTTTAAGTATAGATTATCTGATAATCCCAAAATGGATATACAAGTAAATGGCCAAAATGTACAGTGAAAAAGGTGAAAAAGGGGAAGCTTTTGGGACTTTGGCTTGATTCCACATTGTCATGGTCGGATCATATTAACAATGTTGTTACTAAAATGGGTAGAGCGGTTGCAGTTGTTCGTAAATGTGCAAAGTTTTTAACATTTCAGTTGGTTAGGCGTGTTGTTTGTTCATTGGTTTTTGTGTCATTTGGATTATTGTTCTGTTGTATGGTCTGCGCCATCAAATAGTCATTTAAAAAAATTACAAGTTGCACAAAATAAGGCTGCAAGACTGGTTCTTGGTTGCTCCTTGAGAACTAGGGTTGTAGAGATGCATGAACGTTTGGCTTGGTTGGAGGTCAATCATCGATTATCTGTTAATATGTTGGTATATTTTTATGGAATTATTAATACTGGGATTCCTAAATTTCTTTACGATAACATATCTTATTGCTCAGATATGCATTCACATTATACAAGAGGGGCGAATAGTCGACAGATTTCTTTACCACTACCTAAATCTGACTGTATGAAGAGGACTGTGTTTTATAGGTCAGCTGTATATTGGAATAATCTTCCAGTTGGGATTTGGGACACCAAGGGAAAAACTGGTTTTAAAAAAATACTTAGATTACATTTGATTTCGATATCTTAATATTGTCTGGATTGGTTGAGCGAGGTTGTATCATGTGCTGTACTACTCTTTATTAGATTTAGGTTGTTAGTACTTTCTGTATTGTTAGTTTTTTGTCTTTTCAATTTTTGTGAATTTATATATCTGTAAGTAATTTTGGATGTATTTTGTATGAATTGTTTGGACCCCAGGAAGACTAGCTGTCGTCTTGGCGTCAGCTAATGGGGATCCTTTGAAATAAACAAATAAACAAATGTCTGAACAGCCTTAAAGGTCAGCTTGGGTTTTACCACCTTGGATGAGATTACATCTTTTGAGTGTCTTGTCCCTTTGGTATCATTTGGTTTAAAGCATCAGACAGTAGAGGTTGGTATTAATGAGGATGCTGTTTGACGTTTACTGTGAATACATTACCTGACTGCTGAATCCTTAACTTTGTACAGCTGAAACTGTCATGGGAGCAATAACATAATAATGTAATGGTAAAAGAGCATTAATATTGTATACTTTGTATATCTGCAACTATCATGGGAGCAATACTATAAGCAACAATGTAATAGTAATATAATAATAGTAGTATATAGTATAGCAGTAGTATAATAATAGTAATAGAATAATAGTGATGGTGATAAAGTAACAATACACAATTATTTATTGTTCCGTTTGATCATACACAGCTTTCAGGAACTGCTAAAACCTATGCAACCTATGTGATAATACAACATGACATAAATCCTTTCATCACAATGTATCTAAAACACAGAATCCCATAAGATTGAGCATGTTTAAGACGGGATCTCTGTAGGATTATTTTTTTTGAACTACAAATATGGGGATCCATTCTAAAGTTTATAAAAAAAAGAGGGCGCTGAAGAAGAATAAGGCAATCAAATATTGAAGACTGTCTTGGGCACTAACGCAACAGCCCTGTTAACCTGACCCAACTTCTTGGCTGTCGCCAAACGCAGCTCCACTGCACTAAAATATTAACCGCCTGCAATCTTTGACACATGGGTACTGAAGAGCCTTGGCAGGGCCTCAATTGATCCAGATCTGATGGAAATCCATCCATTCCTTGCTATACATACTGTACATTTAGTTCATATATTATAGTGCATTTTACATATGTCATAAAACATAGGATAATGGATATGTGCAGTACTACAGTGTATGTATTTTGGTTTACATACCTAATATATCATAACTCATCGGCATAATATAATTTATACACTCACCGGCCACTTTATTAGGTACACCTGTCCAACTGCTCGTTAACACTTAATTTCTAAGCAGCCAATCACATGGCGGCAACTCAGTGCATTTAGGCATGTAGACATGGTCAAGACAATCTCCTGCAGTTCAAACCGAGCATCAGTATGGGGAAGAAAGGTGATTTGAGTGACTTTGAACGTGGCATGATTGTTGGTGCCAGAAGGGCTGGTCTGAGTATTTCAGAAACTGCTAATCTACTGGGATTTTCACGCACAACCATCTCTAGGGTTTACAGAGAATGGTCGAAAAAGAAAAAACATCCAGTGAGCGGCAGTTCTGTGGGAAATGCCTTGTTGATGCCAGAGGTCAGAGGAGAATGGCCAGACTGGTTCGAGCTGATAGAAGGGCAACAGTGACTCAAATTACCACCCGTTACAACCAAGGTGGGCAGAAGAGCATCTCTGAACGCACAGTACGTCGAACTTTGAGGCAGATAGGCTACAGCAGCAGAAGACCACACCGGGTGCCACTCCCTTTCAGCTAAGAACAGGAAACTGAGGCTACAATTTGCACAAGCTCATCGAAATTGGACAATAGAAGATTGGAAAAACGTTGCCTGGTCTGATGAGTCTCGATTTCTGCTGCGGCGTTCGGATGGTAGGGTCAGAATTTGGCGTCTACAACATGAAAGCATGGATCCATCCTGCCTTGTATCAACGGTTCAGGCTGGTGGTGGTGGTGTCATGGTGTGGGGAATATTTTTCTTGGCACTCTTTGGGCCCCTTGGTACCAATTGACCATCGTTGCAACGCCACAGCCTACCTGAGTATTGTTGCTGACCATGTCCATCCCTTTATGACCACAATGTACCCAACTTCTGATGGCTACTTTCAGCAGGATAATGCGCCATGTCATAAAGCTGGAATCATCTCAGACTGGTTCCTTGAACATGACAATGAGTTCGCTGTACTCAAATGCCTCCACAGTCACCAGATCTCAATCCAATAGAGCATCTTTGGGATGTGGTGGAACGGGAGATTCGCATCATGGATGTGCAGCCGACAAATCTGCGGCAACTGTGTGATGCCATCATGTCAATATGGACCAAACTCCCCTGAGAATGCTTCCAGCACCTTGTTGAATCTATGCCATGAAGAATTGAGGCAGTTCTGAAGGCAAAGGGGGGTCCAACCCGTTACTAGCATAGGGTACCTAATAAAGTGGCCGGTGAGTATGTATATGTATAAAAGGAAATTAAAGGAAGTGGTTACAATTAGACAGTTTAAATTCTTGCTCAAAGGTTTGGAAATGAAATCTATGGTTTGCAAATGTTTTACATAGTCTTATGAAATTGTTATGAAATTTGTCTAATGTTTTGGAATTGTTGTGATCTGTACCGCTGTCTTGGCCAGGACTCCCTTGAAAAAGAGATTGGTAATCTCAATGGGATTTTCCTGGTTAAATAAAGGTTAAATAAAAAACAAAAAACAAAATATATTTTGCAAATTAGTAATGATATATTGCAGGCTATGTACTGTATACATACATTACTAATTGAGTTGTCTATCATACTAAGTGTGCATCATTTGATACTTGCAGCATGAATTTAAGCACAAATTAAATTGCGTCACATTACGTCTATAGGTGCATACAAACATACTATAGCGTGCAGAGTTAATCTGTTTTGCGTGTGGATTTTAAATCACACTGCACAATTCTTATATATTTGTTTATTTCAACAAAAAAGGGATTTAGAGTATTATGCAAAGCTTAAATGACAGGAAGAGTGTAAATTAGTTTTGGAGAAACGTTTGTTTTTTAATATACATACAAAGAAGAAGCATAAGCATTGACAAAAATAGTGTTAATAATGGTACATAGTATATTCTTAATAACAGCAGACCAACAATAGACCCCCTGTGGCATGAGACATTCTTTCAGCTTGTAAACTTCACTTTTCTGAGGAGGATTTATGAATGTTTTAAAGATGTCAATATACAAAAAGCTCCTCCATTTGCCCAGTTTCCCCCTTCCCTAAAATTGTTATAAAAAAAAGAAAGAACAAACATTAAGCTGAAGTTTCCAAAGCAGTAACTTCCATTGTGTGCTGTATTGAAATATAGGAGAAAAAGGAGAATACAAGTTTGGTTACACAATCCCCTTTGGGCGAAACAGTGCGTCTCCAACCTAACACAGGTTAAGCAATAAAAACTTAGAGTGATTATGGTCTCTGTGGAGTCTCTTAACTAATATTACTTAACTTTGTCATACATGATACATGTTAAACACTAGCTATGTCGATAAAGTACCTCAGTGTGTTGAATAACAGAGGACATTAATTAGTTAACCTACTAACTATTAGTGAAATTAAACTTACTTGGAAAATTGCTATCAAAGTAAATATCAAACTGAGCAATTCATCATTAACATTATCTTTAGAATGTCAGTAGTCTTTTGGGATTTTTTTTAATGACTTTAATGAGATAATGAGTTTTGCAGAAAATGTCAGGATATTAAAACTGTAAAATGCTGGACAAAAAGCAATATGCTTCGGCACAAGTATTCCAACACTACAGTTAATAGAGTAGTAATTCTGGGTTAATGAAGCACTGCCTCTCTGCCTTACCCTGTTCATGCTTCAGTAACTCCGGCTCCGGGCTAAACAGATGATGAAGTTGTTGTTGTCATCTGATCCTTTCACTGCTTTCATAGCAAATGGAAATGGAATTCTTTTAGACCTTTTACGCATATGGCCATTAATGACATTTTTACTTCGACTCCACCTGGTCAGCTGCTGTAAAGTCTCGCATTGCCAGACCTTCCTCCACGTCGCTGCTGAGAAGGGTCAAAGTTGTAGTAGTTGTGCACCGGAAAACTCAGATTGGACAGATAGTCTAGCTAGCTATCTGGATTTAACCTGCAGAGATCTGAGGAGTAGTTTACCATAGTCCTTATTAGTCAACCAGAGTTTAAAATTCCAACACAAACAAAGCGGAAGGTAACGGACATCCAGCCATAAAGAGTGACATCCGATGGATTTTTACGACAATGGACCTATCACGGAGTGCGTCATGGATATAAGTAGCTGCAGTGCTTTGTGCATATCCCATGTTTAAAAAACAAAAACAAGAAGCATTAATGTACAGTAATATGATACATGTTTTGCCAAATAATACAAATGAATATAAATGAATAAAAATAAAACTTAAGCAAACAAAGGTCATTTGTCATTTGGGTCTTAGTTTACTTAACATAGATTCCTTTATCTTGGTACAGGAAATTATTGAACCTCAAAGGCAATTTAATTGAGGGAGAAAATCAAGATGCAGGAACATGGAGGACTTCCTCACTGCAGCATTTTTTTTAAACTTGCCCTGAGCAAGCCTGACAAGATGAGGGAAACCAGACTGGACTCTAGAACAACAAGGGCTCCTGTTAGGGGACTGCTCTCTGACTCATCCTCTGCAGCTTTTACAAGCCGTCTGCAAAAGCCACATGCTTTGTTCAAAAGCAAGGCAGTATCCACGGCCTTATCTGTCCATTTCTCTATATGTCTCATCTATGCTCCCGCATGTTTTGAACTGCAGATAAAATAAACACAGATACATGTGAAATACACAACAGCATTGTCGACCCGGACACATTTCCTTTCTCTCTCGCACTGTATCCTCCTATGTATGTGTCATCTTTCAGCCTCTTTTTTTTCCCACTGTCTGGTATAGCATTGTAACATGTTTGTTTCACATTATCTATTTGCACAACAAAAAAGAAAAAGAACTCTATTTTATCTTTTGTCAGTGAATGTTGTGTAAACAAATGACGAATGCTCATTGTGATATTAGTTTACCTGAAATGAATACTTCTTTAAAAGCTTACTAATTGTTGCAATTTTGATATGAATACTGAGTTAAAATTACTTATTTTATAGTGGGAGAGCAGAATTTGCTTTGTAGCTAGCTTGGTGTTGCGGGTGTCTCTCTGTGGCAGCCCAGCAACCCTAGTCAGCCATAGTCACTGGTAATCTGTTAGGGTTTTTACACTGGACAGAAACATTATCACAGTTGCATTCATAAGCTGGTCCATGTGGATGCTGATAATCTTATGAAACAATGCACTCAATCCTGCGAATACACAAAGATAAACAACAAGCGATTGCAATGACATGCGAGGAGTCAAGTCTGGCATCTTTCCCCATTTTCCATTTTCCCCTGTGAATATAGTTAGAGACACTGAGATGTGGTGCCAAAAGCCTTCATTTTCAGGGAAGGTTTCATGACAGTGTAAAAGCCTTCCCCAAAGAACTCATTATCCTGTCCTCTTTGTCACAAGGAGGAAAAAATACATTGTAAGCATTGTTTTAATCTCTGACCAGAGGGGTCAGGTTTACTAACAGGTCCAGTCATACAAGAGGGGAATGAGGCGCACTTTACGATTTATGCAAATGGCATGGAGTAATTATCGGCTATACAAGTCTGTAATGGCTCCCTGTGCAGCTGCCAGAGAGATTGTCCGAGAACAGCTGGCGAACATTGATTATTTTCAATAAATCAATGTTTTAATAACAAGTGATGAGGTCAGAATTTAATCAACTGCATAGCATAGAAACAACAGCAGCGGGATAAATTGATGTTTCCTTCAAAACAACGAAACAGACAATTATCTCAAACTCTTTAAGCCATCTGCTTTTTAAAAAAGGTTTCTCATTTCATCAACAGCTCATTACTGTTTACATTTTCAGGTTCAGTGAGAATCTGTCCTATCACAAAATAAAAACAAAACAAAAAATCAAGGATAATGCCTAATAACCATAACCACTATACTGAAGATGTGTGTGAAGATAAAGAAGAGAAAGTTCTTTCTGCTGCTTCTGTTCAGAAAATGCTCACTCACTTCATGAAATGTCTGGTACCAGTGAAACACAATTCTTCCTTTTGATGTGGATCACGTTAGAATAACTGAATAATGTTATGCAGCTGAAAATGTTACATGTGCAACTGGTTTACTTAGACAATGAGAACCTCTGAAGGAACAAATAATTATTCA
>JAEKDQ010000841.1:0-62125 GCA_026937815.1 Etheostoma perlongum | reverse complement strand
AATGGCCACAAAAGACAGAGGATTGGTTGTTGTTTGGTTCTGCAGCTATAGCAAGGTTAGCGCTAACAAAGATATAATGACTAATTTTCCACTGTGTGGTATCTACTCGACTCGACTCGACTCTCTTACCGCCTTTTTTGGTTTCCATTACGGAAAAAGTCCTTGGACCTGCTACCAGGTACTTTTTTAGTACTACCTCAGTCGAGGTTCTTAGCTGGAGGCGATACCAAAAGTGACGTGAAACCTGCAGACTGCTGGTTGGTCAGATCACTGCGTTTTTTAGCAAACAAGAGTGCAGGTGTGTGTCTTTTTGTGCTGTGTGTGTCTTTTGTGTTTTTTTCAGCGGCGATTTTTTGTTGCTTCCTTCAGCTTCTTTTGAAACAAAAATTCTTCTGGCTGTGGCAAGTAGCCGGCGTGCTGTTGTGAGTCGCATTGAAAATGACATCATTACGCTGTAGCATGGTGACCAGCCACACTGAGTTACTCAATCTGCAATGGAAAACGGACGCAGAATGCGCCAAATCAAGCAGTAGAGAGACTTTTTTGTACATACTGTACATCCATTACATACTATATAACACACTTAAAGAAATCTAGAAAAGCATAATAGGCTCTTTTGATACCTTTGAGTATACAACTGAATGTAAGCTTTTTCAAGATTCAGGATCCAGTTTGAAGTCTTTGAATCAGTAAAAAAACACAATAATGGCTGTGTAAAAAGGGGTAATGTTGCATAAAATGAGCACATTACCAGCATGCAAAATATGGCATTTTAACTTTTAGCTTTTTTTTTATAGCTTACCTCCCAACAACAAAAAACTAAGAGTACAGAAAGAGAGAAGATACTGAATACTGAAAAGCAACTAAACAAATGTGGAGGACAAAATTAGTACATGCCCCAGTTTTTTATGAAGCTACATGCAAGGACCCTGGCACTATAGACCAGAACGTGTGGGTCAAAAGCAAGTTCTGATGGTGCTGTTTGCTGTTCAGAACCCTGCGTGTTAGTGAACACCTAGCCTATTTATTTATGTGCATTCAGATAAGCTTTTATTTTATTGAGTTCTCTTGCCAATTGTTGATATAATTGTATTAGAATGTCAATCAGTTTACATGGACTGCTGCCATCCCACGTTGTTCGTCATATTAAAGTCCATCTTGTTTCCTAACAACAGGGGTGGAAAGAATTGTGGTACAGTCTTCATTTTCTACAGGCAGTGGGCTTTATACTAATTTCCATCCATCTTGTACACATACTTACACTTTTCACAAAAAATTTTTTTTGCACAATGATTATGTTTTTTCTACCTCATGCACCTGTTTTAATGCTACTTATGTTCTGTGATTGTTGTGATGTCCACAGCTTACATGTTTATGCCATTAAATAATTTGCTACTTGACACTGTAGTAATGGGGAGGACTTCTTCGCCTATTGAATAAGACAAAAGGGACCTCAGAGCGGTAAGGCAAAGGCAGCTTTATTGTTATAGCCCATTTCAGCAACAAGAGAGCAGTTAAAAACGATTAAGAAATTAAAAACAGAATACAAGACTAAAACTTACAGTACAGTATAAGAAATTAAACATTAAAGATTAAAGTTCTGATTTTCATCAATGCAATTTCAGTATAGGAATTTAACAATATTTAAATAAAGGGAACATAAAAAAGAATGGTCTTCAGCCTTGATTTAAAAGAACATAGTAGCTGTGGACTTGTCAATTTTCCTGGACTCAATGAACCATTTGTGGAAATCCAAACTTTGTTTACCAATACAGTAGGCATTTCATACCATGTCATCCACCACGGGCCCCACTCGAATCATGTGACTTTGTACTCTGGTTACCCATAACCTAGAAGTACTTCTCTTTACATGTCTATATAGTTGTCACTATAAGGCTTCGTTTGATCACGGCAAACTTTGAAAAATTCTGAACAGCTCAACTGTTTCTTGTAGATTTTATCATAAAATAATATATGGCGTTAGAGAAATTTTCAGAAATATGTTTGTTTCCTGTTCAAAAAATACCCCACAATGGCCACAAAACTAATCTCACAAATTGTTGAACAAAAACATCCCAAAATACACCAAGTCACTCAGTTCACTTCAATGTTTGTTTCAGCCAACAATAATGATAATAATTTCCCCTTTTCGTTTTTAATTGTTTAGGAGTGTTCATCATAACTGTCAAATCACTGTCTAATCAATTCATTTAATTTTGATCTTACCCTTGCTCATTGTCATGCAGTTTCAACAAAAATCAACTTCAGTATAAGAAATGAGCAATCATTTAAAGAAAGGCAACATCAAAAGGTTTTCAGTCTTGATTTAAAAAGAACAGAGTTTCAACGGACCTGCAGTTTTCTAGGAGTTTGTTTAGATATGTGGAGCATAAAACTGAATGCTCCTTCCCCCTGTTTAGTTCTGATTCTTGGGACAGAAAGCAGACCTGTCCCAGACGACCTAAGAGGTCTGGGTGGTTCATAGTGTAGTAGCAGGTGAGAAATGTATTTTGGCCCTAAACCGTTTTGTGATTTATGAACTAGCAAAAAAGTATTTTGAAATATTGTCTTTTAGGCACAGGAAGCCAGTGTAAAGACTTTAGAACTGGAGTGATGTGATCCACTTTCTTGGTGTTAGTGAGGACTGAACATAAAAGCATGGAAATGTTTTTCCAAATCATGCTAAGACATAAGTCCTTCAACCCTTTACATATTCTTAAAGTATATAGGCTGACTTTGTAATTGTATTAATGTGGCTGTTGAAATTCAAGTCTGAGTCCATGACTACACCCAAGATTTCTGGATTTGTCTTTTGTTTTTAGCATTGTCGTTTGAAGCTGAGCGCAGACTTTTAATCATTCCTCTTTTTCACAAACAACCACCTCAGATTTTTTTTTTTCATTTAATTTAAGAAAGTTCTGGCAAAGGTTATATACATTTGTGTGTCATCCGCTTAGCTATGGTTACTTATTTTGTTGTTTTCCATAATCTGAGCCAGTGGAAGCATGTAGATGTTAAACAGAAGAGGCAGAACAGAGCCTTGGGGAACTCCACATGTCATATTTGTATGCTCAGATGCATAATTACCAATAGACACAAAGTAGTCCCTATTCTTTATATAGGATTCAAACCAGTTTAGTACTGAGCCAGAAACGCCAACCCAGTTTTCCAATTGGTCTAGTAATATGTCGACCGGTAAAGCAAGCCCTGATTATACTGCATTAGTCAGAATCAGTACAACTTGAACAACAGTTGATTATCTGATTATTGGATCAGTAGTTAAAGTCGTTCTTTAAGCGAAAATGTTCCTACTTCTGAAGTATAATCTTCTGATTTTCATTGTCATACATTATAGTAAACTGAATGTCTTTGAGGTTTGGACTGTTGGTTGGCCAAAACAAACAATATGAAGATGTCACATTGGGCTCTGGAAAACTGTGGTCAGCCTAATTTCACCATTTTGTAAAGTTGTATAGACCATTGATCAATTGATTTCAGAATTAAAATGGGACTACTTAATAACAAAACAAACATATACACACAAGACAATTGTGGTTGGTTGAAAATACAAACAACCCACAGTGTGCCCTACACCAGAATATTAACTTGTGCAGCCAGACCGACTCAGTGCTGACACAGCATGGTAGTCATAGGTCTGGCAATGAGACTACTGAAATGTAAGGGAAGCTTGATTTCATGAGTTGAGCAAGTATAGTTTAAAGTAACAAAAGTCACTTTTCATAATGCAATTTATTTCAAAGTAGATTCTTTCCTGTGTTGGTACTGTCTCACCCTCCCTCCACTCACTCATTATTTGCCCTTTGTGCCTACAGGAACTGCACAGTTGACTCAAGGGATGTGGGAGGAGTAGTAGTCACAAAGCAGCTGTACAGCTTATTACAAAAATTGTGAAAGCATAACATGCACACCACTCATTAAATCTGTTCATACCCACCCTGCAACCCAAATTACACTACATTTCTCTAGTAATCAATAAGCACATGCATATTACAGCCAATGCATACAGTTATCATAATTCAACAGGCTGATGTGTGATGCTGCTATAAGGTGTTCCAAGGTTTCAATGATAAATTTAACATTATTATGGGCTTTTGTAGATTGTTGCTATTGCACAATAGCAGCATATCTACAGTTTTTAATTTTTTTTCATTTCAAAATCATGTTAGAAGCCAAACCTTGATTTGTTTGCAATTCCATATAGAGTAAATGTTAAATATAATAAAGGTCAGCCCTTTAAATTAAGTTCACCCTGGTAGGGGTTGCTGTCAGCTGCATCTACAAGTGAGTAATGTTAACGCTACTATGCCAGTATATCTGATGAACAAATACATTTCCCAGTTATAGATTTAGTTGTCTCCAAACTCGAAGCAAGCAAGACTATTTCTGGCCAGTTTATTCAGCCAGCAAACATGAGCTAACTTTATTGCAAATGTTACGTTAGCTTTTTAGAGACGTGGGATTTCCCTAACTGAATAAATGCTGCACATATAAACACTGCCATGTCATTTTTTTTTTTTCAATTGAGCCATTGTTCCGACCTCTCAATAACCCGAAAAATTCCCTTTGGACATACAGCCCACTAGTCCGAAGTCCCTCTGTTTCAAAAAAATAAACCCTCTCCTCCACATGCTATTGTTCTGAACATATAGCTAGGGTTTTGTGGATCATCTCCCGTAATCTAAAATCTGAATGAACAATAACAAGCGAAATTACTACTTACCCATCCCCACACAACAGAAGTGAAATGGGAGACGGTGCATTTTTAAAATGCTATGAATGCTCCATCCGAACAAAGAAATTGCAAGGTTGTCACTGTCATATGTTCACCACACACACTTCTTTGACCTATTTCAGTGTCTTGCTCATCTGTACAATGTAGGTAAAGCATTTTTGCATACAGTAATTATTTGGTATATTATTGTTAATCATTACATGGCTTGGTTTAATACATTGACTGTTGCCATGGGCGGACGTTCTGATCATAGACTCTGATGGACCATTTTTACATTTAAAAAAAAAGAAAAGTTTTTTAATTAAAATATATGCTCATAGTGCTGATATTATCACAAAAGGAGACAGGATGGAGGGAAATGGGGATCGCTAACAGAATTATTGGCAACAGGGCAAACAGAGCATTGGTTAGCTCCATCATGGTTAGCTCACTCACCTGAGCGACCTGGCTTCTGCCAGAGAGCAGTGGTAAAGGTAACTCTGTATGAGTAGCTGTGTAGGGGGGCAGCAGCTCCAGTAGGGGGACCCCAAACTTCCCTTTCCCCTAGCCACATCAACCAGCTCCGACTGGGGATCGGCGTTCCCAGGCCAGGTTGGAGATATAATCTCTCCACCTAGTCCTGGGTCTTCCCGAGGCCTCCTCCCAGCTGGGCGTGCCTGGAACACCTCCCCTAGGGAGGTGCCCAGAGGCATCCTTACCAGATGCCCAAACCACCTCAACTGGCTCCTTTCGGCGCCGAAGGAGCAGCGGCTCTACTCCGAGCTCCTCTCGGATGACTGAGCTTCTCATCCTATCTCTAAGGGAGACGGCAGCCACCCTCCTGAGGAAACCCATTTCGGCCGCTTCAGGCTAATTCAAGACCCCTCCGCTTGAGTCAGTGTCCTGCATTAACCTGTTGGTGTTCTAATTCACAATAATGAACAGCTCACCTGACATTATCCCTTACATAGGGCTGCAGGTGTTGCTCTTGACTGAGGTTCAAGTGAAAAGGCACTTGAAAAGGGATCTGTCAGTTACTGTTTTTAAACAGTATACTATTGTATGTAATGTGAAATTATAATTATCTAAGACAAAATACAGAAATGTCAGCAAACGTACATGTTTCTGTAGGCTTTTTTGGTGGATTATACAGCCTTCAAAGCATATTTGGCTTATGTTGTATTTTTTATTAGTTACGCTCTCTTATCCAGCCTCTGTGAGCAGAGTGTTTATCATGTTCAATTGCAGTAACCCAGCGCTCCTTTAACACTTCTGTCAGGTTGCTGCTGAGCCTTTTAGGGAAAAGAGCCAGCTTGTTGTGAAATAGAGGGACAAAAATAGAAAATGTCTTAACTGACAAGTAGCAGAGGTTAAATATGGTAAAGTTGTATTTCAGAAGTAACTTAAGAGGATTTTTGCTTTTGTTTGACAGTAGACTAGAGACAGACAGGAAATATGGGGGAGAGAGAGAGGAATTACTTGCTACAAATGCTGGTTGTCTAACTTGAGTTATGATTTGATGCCGTATTGAAGTAGCCAAGTAGTATCAATGTCTGTATGTATTCAGCAACTAAAAATCAAACAAAGATATACAATTCAATAATATTTAAACAATATCTGCAGTTTGGAGGGATTACAAGTAGGATGTACTGTAATTATATTAAAAACTAATTTATATTAAATTAAATAAATTTATATTATTTAAAAATAAAATACACAAAAGTGCTTTTGAAAAAAAATAAATTGCTTTAGAAAGATGAAATGAAAAAGGTATGCGTTTCCCCTTTTCGTTGTTTATGTCAACTCCACTTCACATCTTAACAGTCTCAACCAATTTTATAATAAACAGCTTTAACACCTCCTTTTCTCTTTTTTTCCATTCTTAGGTCCCACTCCCCCACTTTCTCGTGTTCAGTCGGAGAAGTGAGCTGTTGCTTGTCCTGTCAGGACTTCACTGCCATTTGCACTTACATTAAACTAGAGGGATTGTAAATAATGAATGAAATTGGTTAAAACTGTTAAGATGTGAAATGGAGTTAAGAAAAAAAGAAGAAATAGGAAACTCAAACAAACTTTAGAACGTCTTTATTTGTTCTAAAGTTAAGCACTTTATTTTAAGATGCACATTTTTTTTTTTTTTTTTTTTTAATTCAGGCCCTATTTTATTTTAAATGAGAAAAGAACATTTAGTTATTATTAGAGTACTTATAATTTGTAATCCCTCAGTGAATGTGAAAATAAAAGTCAATACATATTGTTGAAATATTATAGATTATTCTTTATTTGATTTGATTAGTTATTGATTACATGCAGACAGAGAGATCTACTATGTGCTTTAAATGTATATGACACTGAATTATGATGCAAGTTACACATTATTATTTGTTACACTACCATAATGCTGAATTGAGTGATAAAGAGATATACTATTTAATTCTCATCCAGCGCTAATGACAAGTCAGTGTAGCTACATAAAAGTATGTTTCATATTTGGTTTACTGATGTTTGACAGTGGTCCGATCTTTGTGTAATGACAATCCTTTGAGCATAAGGAATACACATG
Organism: Etheostoma perlongum; assembly: GCA_026937815.1. Lineage (NCBI taxonomy): Eukaryota > Metazoa > Chordata > Actinopteri > Perciformes > Percidae > Etheostoma > Etheostoma perlongum. The sequence goes on along the minus strand of JAEKDQ010000841.1, from coordinate 54,830 downwards.
GTGAAGCTGTCTTGACACACCACACAGAGATGAAGTAGACTAAGCTCACAATAGACTAGTATGAAGAGACTGGCATTAAAGTCCTCCACATGGCACCATAAATTCCACATCCGGACAACAAGACAGAAGAAATGTCAACCATAAATAAATGCCGCCTGTTTCTTAAACTGTGTGTGTGCCACCAATAAAGTCACACATAAACTAAATGTGTGTGGTTGCATCTGTATTAGTGTGGAATGAATGTTGGGGAGTGGGAGAGCATTTCTTGGCTGTATCACGTCGTATGTGTGTGTGTGTGTGTGTGTGTGTGTGTGACAAATATACTCAAATATACCAGTTTCAACACTAAATCTGCTTGGCTTTTGATAGGCCTGTGACAATTCAAAATTTTGTTGGACAATTCATTGTCCAACAAAATCAAATGAAGTCTAAATGAATCCCAGGATAAATTCATATGTCACTGTTATGTGACCCAAAGATGCAGGTTCACAGCCTAAAAAGTGAACCACGCCTCTTTATTATTATAAAACTTTTTTTTTGTTGCTTAACCCTTGTGTTGTCTTCCTGTTTCGTGGAATCAATCATTCATCACTATTTTGTTTGTAGTCTAACTACAGAATAATTTTTTTAAATCTTATTTCGTAAAACATAAAAAAGTGAAGCAGACACAGTACAAAATGCCAAAATGATGTCACTATGTTGCATTTCATGTGCAAATAAGCCCTTGCCTTGCAGTTAATTCATTAATGCAGCCACATCAACAGCAAAAGCAAGATCACCCAGTTTACATCTGAGAGCTCTGGAATGTCTTTGCTTTTCATATCACAAAACTCTCAAATCTCTGCTCTCAGGTCCCATACTCCTTTAAGCCCCTGGCCCAGGCTGAGCCACCTGACAACTGTGTGGTAGCCTGTCACCATGTTCAGTTTCATGCTCCTCCAAAACTGACACAAACTGCATGTGATTTAATGCTCTTGCCCTGATGAAGTTAACTGCTTTGGTTACAACATCAATAACATCTTGTAGAAAATGTTCACACACCTGTATTCTAAATGTGAAGTCACAGAAAAAATATTCACAAATGTGTAGATTGATATTTGCATGAACACAATGACAGCTGCAAGCTTTTAGTGCAACATTTACTTGTGTACTTTTTTTTTATTTGGGTTCATTTCCATCACAACCACAACTTAGTGATTACAACCTCTCAAATCTGTCACTGGAACTTCACATATGTGCTCTCTCGCATCACACAGTGGCCAGTCTGCGCTCATCTAACTAATTTGTACCTGTGAACATAGGCTGTGGAGCGCTGAGCCAAGAAAACGGCTGGGGAAAGCAGGGTTTTTATCGTCAGATGAGGGACAACTCTGTCCGGCTTATTTATCTAGCATGAAAGCTTGGTGGAATAGCAAGCTAGTGTTACCTAACTAGTAGCCAGCCCGCTTCTAAATAACTACCTTTGAACATACAAGTTCAGATTTTTTGTTCTGCAAGTTCTCACATCATATTCTACAAGCTCTTGCCTTTTGCACCATATTTACCTTCATAGGTACATCCCACGTACAATAATGAGTAACTGGGCTGTGTCGCAGACTTCACAGCATTTGTTTGAATGTAAAATCGTGTGAAAGTTTGAAAATTGTCTGCTTTGCTTTGCAGCTGAATCTCCAGGTTTCCGGCGATGTCCTCAAGCCTTCTGGTTTTGTTCGCCTGGAAAGCGACACATGCTCAAACCTCTTTTTTCTCATATTAGCGCAGCAGAGTCCACTCTTTAATAAATGCCCTTTCAGAAAATGGCTTAATGTTTTTGGCGATCTTGTTGGAGATCACAAAGCTTGTCTTGACTGCTGCATCACTGGATGTGCAACGCTTAGTAAAAAGCCATGTTGCTGTTGCAGTTTAACTAGCAAAGCTTCAGATGTCCGTTCCCGCTTTCCATCAGTCAAGTTGTATTTCTCTGCGTGTTTTAGCTAGTGTTACAGTATCGTATTGTCAACACAGCGATCTGTTCTCCGCAAACTAAGCACATGGCTTTATCTTTGATTTCAGTAAATAAATACTTAAAAGTCCATGTTTGGTTAAAACTGCATTTTTGAAGGATAACAGTTGATTCATGACCATGTTGGCTCGCCGACACATTGCAGTTATTCTTCTTCTACTTATTTTTAATTGCGACTTGCAACCAGGGAAGAAGAAGCTGCATATGTTGATACACAAAAAATTATTTACGTTTGATTGCTAACTTCCCATTGACCTTAGGCGAGCCGTTTAGGGCCGCCCAAAGGGCTGGATGTGGCTTGCCGTACAATGCCCAGGTCTGGTGTAAAAAGTGTCATGCTCTGCCTTTCATGATGTCATGATGTGCATTGAATGGATGTAGTGTAGTGCTCACAACTCCTAATTTACATTTCACAATGTAGCGCCACTACCCATAGGGATATACAGTGGGGTAAGGTGTATTGTCAGCAGGGCGGCAGGCTATCCCCTGGCACCTCAGACTGGTGCTAGGGATGTGAAAGAGCGGGAGGGGAGGACAGTAACAACTGGCTATACTTGGACTAAGCTCCATTCACAGCACTTGGTCTGGAACAAACTCCTGGAGAAGAGCTGGACTCTCCTTTTCTTTCCCGCACCGCTTGGCGGATGTGGGGATACCCCCAGCCTCTGGCTGAGTGACACTGTGTCGGAGTTCTCCCTGGAGAACAAGAGATTGTCTTCATGCGCCCATGAGCAATGAATGCTTTGACGGTTGTTTGTCTTATGCACCAAACAGTAGTCTCTAGAGTATCTGGCCTTCTTAAGGAGTTTTCACACTTATAGTTTGTTTGCTTTGGTTCCAATCAGTTGATGAGTTTTACACCTGGAAAAATCCAAGCGTACCAAAATGTGTCATTACAACTTAAACACATGGCTAGTTGGATGACGGAATCTGAAAAAGACAGATGACAAGCTTGACTGTTGTCTATTTTTGTGAAAAAAACACTGCAACTTATGGTGTGCACCCGACACTCTGACCTCGAACCACACCAACTGTATATATACTAATGTATATATACTAATGTGAGTCAGGTAGTCAGGTGTGTTCAGCAAAACTGCGATGCTTCAGAGCAGCCAAAGCAGCTTCAATGTTTCACTCACAAAAACAGACAGAAGTCAAACTCACCATCCGTCAGAGCAGAGGAAAATCTCATTAACCAGATCAGATGTAGTAACATTGCTTGCGAGACAATGTCTGATTATTTAATGAAATGAGCTGGTTTGACCATGGAGATGCAAGAAATATGCACTAGTCCACATTGGACGGTCTTCCTGTATTTACTTTCTTGCTCCCTCCCCAGACACATCTGATCAATAAACGGAGTGTACTTTTTTGCATGATTTGTAATGATGCATTTTGGTTTGTGTGGATTTTTCCAGGTGTGAAATGAAATTAAACCAAGGGGAAATCTCTCCAAATTTACAAACTTATCAACTGGGGGACCTACTGTATATGCTCACATGGGCAACAATAGAGAAACCTGGAGGGGGTGATTGGGAGGCTTGTCTTGCTCGATCTGAACCTGAGGGGTGGTGCTTTTTAATTGGATATATACAGTACATGCTAGTTACTAGGGCTAGATCTGAATATTTGAATATTTGTTCAATGGGTAGGTTTTCGATTTTCAATTTTGGGATTTGAATATTCATATGCAGGCTGAAATTCACTGTGGTGTTTTGTCGGGGATTACGCTGCTAGCTAAATGTCCTATACAAGCAAGCAGTCTGATGTTTGTAGAGGTCTGTATGGTTATACTGTATCTGCCTGGTGTCGACAGTTCATTTGATAAAGGTAAAGATAGTACAGCTGTGCATAATGCCAATACAGTGAGGCACCGGCTGGATGAGCATTCATAACATGGCTGTGGGAACTAGGGGTGCAGAGGGTGGTGCAGCACCCGCTAGCAAAGGACAAACAACTACAACCTTAATTTAAAAAAAAAAAAAAAAAAAAAAAAAAACATTTATTTTTAATAAATTGATTATTAATATAAACCTAATCCCTTTCATTAGAAATTAAATGTAATACATTTTACAATTTGGTAAGTAAGAGATAAACACATATGATTACAATGAATCTGCCGATTTTGCAATGAACGAGGCCTCTGACGCCCGATGAGTGAAGAGAGTTGTGGGAACTTTCCGGCGGGTCAACGGTACCATGCAGTAAATCGGCATCAACTGTTCAGTAACAGTTCAACTGAAAGTTTATACAAATTATTGGAGATAATTGTGTTTTTTACGTGTAAAGCCTTTTATTGGAAAACCAGAAATATGTCGCACCTATATTTAATTATCCTACCGTATTGTTATAAAATGATTAGGCCCTGTTAAGAATTGTTGATACATACGGCCCAATATCTTTATTCCTTAAATTTGCTATTGCTGTGCTACAAAAACTTATGGCTGCATTTCTCTATTTCAATGTTTTAGTCAGGACTGACTGGATGCTTCACTTTCATTTGATTTATTATAATTCAGTAATGTTTTTAGTGGCTCTGTTTTTTAACTTGTAGTAGGCCTATTCTGTGCCATTGTCGCAGCTGTGTCTACTGTCTGTATCCTGCGTTACGCTGCGTGCACAGTTTGTCCTGTCTTGTATTATGGACTTTATTCTTGTTTTTATGGTTGTGGAGCATGTACATGTGTTCCAGTTTTATTATCGAAGCCTTAGTACTGTTTTGACACCACAAAGTGCCTTTGTTTTAATAAAGAGATATTTTGTCTTCATCTTGACAGTATGGGTAAGAAAGAAATTTATATTTGGTTCAATGGCGTTTTAACGGTGAATTATTTTCTGGTGTTTCCGGGTCAGTAGCCTATGGCAGGCTAATTATTGTCTTGGATAGGCTATTTATAATGAATTGAAACAGCTCAATAAATTGTGATGGATGCAGTTAGGTGTGTGGTGGTTGACTGTGGCTGAAAACTTCACTCTGGAAATTTGTCAGCACCCCCAATTCAAAATATGTTCCTGCGGCTCTGATTCATAACCACACCTGCGCTGGTCGCCTCTCGTCAGATAGTCTGGCAAAAATGCAGGTTTTATTTATTTTCAATGCCTGCAGAAAAAAAAAGTTCAGATTCAGCTTTTATTTCCTGCGGTGGACACATAGTTAACATTAACTATCAAACTTGTCAGTCCGTATTGCTGCGTGCGTGTCCCGTAACGTAACAGGGAACATCCTTGCCCCCTGCTACTAAAAAAGTTTTAAACACTATGAAGGTAAAAAAACATGTTTGTATAACACCTTGTTACACCTTGTGTAACAGGTGACCGTGTCCCTAAAAAACAGCAGTCTTCATCTCATTTCTCTTTTTTACATGAAATAGGTGTGGTCGAAAAAAGTTAGTTTTACAGCTTCAAATATTTGCTGTTTAAAAGCACCAAAGCTTCGAAGCACAAAAAATGGTATTCGGTACAGCCTTACCAGTTATGGATTGCCATGTAGAGCATAGGGTGATTCATAAGTGTACTTGGTATTATTATTAGTGAATCAACAGACAGTTAGTCTGAAACTATATACATGTCTATTCATTTTAGGTAATTTAGGTAGAATGTAAAGTTTTACATTCCATGGTGCAACATGTACATACACCAATACTTCTGATGTGTAATCACAACTTATGGTACACTTTCTGTAGTATAATGTACACAAAAAGCCTGTATATCGCTAATCAATCACAATCCTCAAATTTTCTTTGGTGGTTGCGGTTCTGACCTGTGGCCCCTTTGCTCCATGTCATTCCCTCTCTCTCTCTCTCTCTCTCTCTCTCTCTCTCTCTCTCCCTCCTTCCATTGATTAAAACTGTCCTGTCAGAAATAAAGGCCTAAAAATTCCACAAAAAATAAAAACAACAACATTAGTAGACCTATTAGCCACCATAAATTCCAGACAGAAAAGAGGGCTTAACCTTAAGATTAATGAGTGTAAATAAAAGCAAAAATATCTTTTCAGAGGTTTAAAATTAGTAATGCAAAAACCTGATTATGGCATAATGGGGGCCGAGCTACTATACTTTTATGAGAACAATAAATTATAATCACCCTCCTACTAATGGGAAAGGGTTAATACAGTAGTACAGATTAAATATATTAAAGTTCCTACAAATTTATGCTTCTTTAAAAAGTAGATCAATCTACTCTAATTAAATCTAATTAGAGTAGATTGGATTTGATTAACAAATTGCATGGCAAAATGTGATCATGTTCACTTTTATGGCTCCTTCATGCAGGAGTGTAAGGTTTGTACAGCCATGAGGATGTGCATTGAGAGTACAACAAAACCTTCTTAAATATTTACTGTACAAACAGCAATGCAGATTTCGAAATGAAAGAACACTATAGAAAATGTTTTTTGCAGGGCACATGCAAGTTTTTTAGTATGGTGCAATGACTGAGTAAGCATTCCTACAAAGTGCAACTTTAATGTGACATTGTAAAAGGATGGGGGGGGGTGTGGGGATCTGTGAGAAACAGGCTTTAAAATAAAAGTCTGCTTTTTTTTATTGCTTGTGTAACACAGAAAAAGCATTTCAACTGCTGAGAGATGATACAGCGTACATGTGAACTAAATTGGCAATACAAATTACTATTACTTCTCCTCATACTCTGTATATCAAGAGCTTTTCCCCTGATCTGCTGTTTTACTAGCTATACAACATTGAATATGAATTCATGTGGTTTGCCATGCTTCCTTCACATCCATTGGGGTACTGCAACGCAAATGGGAACCACATTTTTCTATCTATCGGAACTCTTCCATTGTTAATAAAAAGCTGTCTGAAATGATTATAACTTTACAAGGAAAGCTTGTAATGTGTTTGGATATATTTCTATGAGCCCTTTAAATGTCATGGTTGCAGCACACCCATGGCGCCCATTGCAGCACTGCTTACAGTATTTCAACTCAAACCATAAAACATGTGGAGGCAATGAAAGCTCAGTAGACGTTTATTGTTAATATCACCAAGAAAGGAATTTATTCCGACAAATAAGAAGAGATAGTAAATGCCCTGTAGTAGTATATAGTATGGTCTCTATGGGAAAGCGGGTTTCTACCTGCATACAAAGGTGTCCTGCTACCTTTTTTGACCAAAGGGAAATTAATCCTAAATTATCAACCCAGTATCTGTGGGAATTATGTCCATATTTGACAGATCTACACCTGATAATTTACATCCAATGCCAATGTTAGGTAAGAGGTAGTGGGACCTAAATGTATCAAGGTGAATTGTTATTTTTAGGGCAGGTTTAAGGCATTTTTACCAGGTGGAGTATAAATGCTATAAATGTGGAAAAAAACTGAATGTGTTTTAGCTTGAAAACATTTAGTATAAGAGATCTGGAACCAAGCTACAATATATCCAATGTGTGCTAACATTAGCAAGTGTATTTATAATGTATATTGAAAAAAAATGTTTGTCTAAGATTAAAGTATAGATGTGAGAATTTATGACTGTGGTTTTTCACTTTAAACGCTTCAGTGACTCTTATGCTCAAGCTTTCCACTCACTGGATTCAGGCCTGGTAGCAGAGGGGAGTCCAGGAGACCATTTACAATTCATGAAGGCATCTGTCAGTAGTATGCATGAGGTAATTGGTTCAATAATAAAAGAAGAACATGTTGCTCCTTTGTCAGGTGGTGTTGTGAATGTTGTTTTGGCTTGTGTGAACAATAATAAAAACGTTTGATGTTACTACATCATTGTCATACCCAGTGTTCTCCTCAGACATTTAGTGATGACACCTTCCCACTTTCATTTGTCTTTTAATATTTGTTTGTGGCTGACTGCCACTGATACTGGGTAATTCACTAAATTATTTGACAAATATCCATCAGCCCATGAACCAATTAAATGTTACTGAGAACACATATTGTTTTCTTTGAATGAATAGTAAATTACAGGGTCATTTTACCTAAATTAGGTAGTTGATTTACTTGCCAGGTTTTAAGATTTCTAATACTGAGAGTTGTGCCACAACGGACGTGATTGGGATTGTGGCAATGTTGAACATTGTAGTGATCAAGGTGACATACTGTATATCAATTGCTTATTTTTTATCATAAACCCAAATATATTCAGTCTACTATCATAAATGACAAAGAAATCGTCAAATCCTAATAGAATATTTGGCATTTTGCTTGAAAAAAAACTGAATTTGGTTATCAAAATAGGTGCAAATCAATTTTCTTTTGATTTTGGTTCAGCTCTACCCCAGATATTATACACCCTTGAGACATAAGAATAATGGTAATGTTAACAGTAATTGATAATTCCGCATCCAACCTTTTTAGGTGGACCGAAGGGGAAAAATTGCTTTGGTGCCTACTGTAAAGGTGCTGGTTGACAAGCAAGTAGCTAATGCCAATGCTAGGTCCATACCGTTAGCTAATTCTTGGTGGGTAATTAAGACATTGTTCAACACGCTCAGCTATTTTTAGTGTGATTGTTTTGACCACAGTTCACAGCTCTGGGCTAACCCAAGAATTCATCAGTAATGTTAACTGTATAGATAGACAACTAATCTTATGGTAATTTAGCCAGTTAGCTAGCACAACCCTGTCTGTCTGCCTCAGTTTCCCGGGCCCTGCAAGGCTTCAGTCAGGATGAGAGCTGACAACAGCCCCGTCCCAGGGACACATCCACAGTCAGACCCCAGCCAGCTAGCATCCAGCCTGGTTAACACTTAACTCCGATGCTAAGGACGCTAACGGCAGTTTACTGAACCGCTGGAAACAGACCCAGGCACCTGAGTCAGAACAGCGCCACTTGTAACGTTACACCACTGTTACCGTTACCGGTGTTTCTCCCCCTTCACTTTTAATTGTTTTTACAATAAACTGAATTTTACCAGACGAAAGCGGGAATAAGGCACCAAAAGGACTAATACCAATAGTAATTTACAGATGTGGTAGCATTGGATCTGGACTGGACACAGGTTTGTGGATATGAGTGTAAATTTTGGTTTCATATTGCATATAGTTACAGCCCTAACGAAGACCCAACAATTTCCAATAATTCCCCAAGAGCAAGCATTTAGTGCAATAGTAATAGTAATCAAGGTGCATGTCTTCTAATCTTTCCTTCTCTTGTCACTTTGATTTGTCATAAAGGTTAACAAGTGAAATACAATCTCACACCACTTCTAACACAATGAGGAATGACTCATGCATGCACAAAACATGTACACACATAGGCCTATTCAAATCACACTCTTAGATGCAAATGCCGATATGACTTTTAGCAGCGTTTTTTTCATAATGTCATTGCAATGGATAAAGTGATGAGAGCAGTCCTCTGCTTGTAAATTAATTTGATTCAATTCAATACATGCCCAAATCTGTGGCATGCTACAAAAAAGAAGGGATGTTTCTATGACTACACAGTGGCAAAATCCTTTTCAGATCTCCCAACCAGAACTGTGATGTGAAATAAAAAATCTTCCATCAAAACTCAACAACGCTCTTTCTCTATACAATCTATACACTGCCAATAACCTTTGAAAATAACTCGTCAGTGCCATTAGCCATCTAGTGGGCTCAGAAAATAAAGACACTGGTTCACTTCATTTTCATTCGGCCATCACTAATTGACGGCGATTAAAACAGTTTGTCCAGAACTTCTCTCTGACCAATCAGTGATCTGCAGTATTTTAACCACCTTTTTGCTTTCGACTCAGCTCACTTGAAACCTTGACGATGTGGTACCAGGTACCATCCACAACTTTTTGACAATGGTAAACCAAAGAAGAATGGTTTCAAGTGAGTCAAGTTGATCCACGCTGTGCCATGCAGTGGAAATGTGGTTCAAATCGAAAGGGATCATATCATAATGGGATTATGTGAGCTGTCTCAAGGCCCCTTTAGTGACCCGTCACATTACCTGTTTCAAAGCATCTACATTTTTTGTTTGTCCAGCATCTATTCAGGATTTTCCTTTCCTTTTCTTTTAATAAACGTCTTTATGTATAAATTGCCTATACAGTACACACACATACAAACACACACTCTCTTGCCCTTTCTCCCTTGTGTTAACCACTCTGCACTGATGACCCAGGTTTTACAGTGGCAATGTGAGACCTCAGCTTAACTGACCTTAATGACTTCTGAATCCTGCCTTGATTACCCAACTTCTCTCACCCCCCCTTTTCTGTTTTACCTCGATCTTTCCCTGTCTCACACGCAACCTATTAGCATAGTGCTATCTTTAACCTACCTGTCTCAGTCTTTAATGAAGCAAGGGAATATGTGAAGCGTATTTAATGAAATCAGAGTGTGACCAGCCCTCCTAAATCATCTGCATTCTGATTCTGAAAAGTTTGTCATGGTCAAACTAAATGTAGAATTTGTAATACTAAGTGAAAATGTAATTCTTTCACTGTGTGATCGACTAAAAATACTATAGAAAAAATAAAGTGTATATAATATGGTGTTCACATAGCATTTGAAACAACTGTATCAAAAGTTTGGGGAAAAGTCTATAATCTATAATTTCTTACTTTTTTAGAGCCAAATGTTTTGGGGAAAGAAAGTGAGGTGAGAGAAAGATTGTGCAAGGAGAAATAGAGGAAGGACATTGAGTCATTTGAGAGACAAGAGTAAGCTGAGCAAGAAAAGACTAAACAAATGAAATGACAGGTTAAGCCAGCCTTGGCGGAAGAACAGAAAAAATTCAAATGGTGTTATAGGATGTATGTGGGCTTAAAGGTGTGTCTGAGTGAACAAATCTGTCTGTGATAATTTTCAGTTTGAGATGTCAGTAAAATATGCATGGAACAAGTTTGGTTAACAGCTTTTTACGATTGCTATGACAATTTTTTAAAAACTTTTAACAACTTTCCCAAACTTAGGGTTGGGACCCAAAATGGGTTGCAGACCCGTTTTATTGGGTCGCCAATTGGCAGAGTAAAATGCATATCAATCTTATGTGAATAAGAGCGCGTTCCTTTTGCTACACTGGTCTGTTCAGCTAAGATGCTGTGGGTTTTTTTTCTCTCGCTCTTCTTTTTAAAATGAATAAACTGGACACACATCTTCAAACAAAACATTCACATTATCGGGGAACGTCAAAACAATGTTGCCTTTGCAAAGAAGAATCCTTCACAGGGAACATTCAAAGGGAACCAAGCAGCGCTGAAGGCATCGTTATAATGGAATAAATATACTTCACATGCATTTAAATTCATAGTTTGTTCCGTCTTTTGTCCACAGTTTAAAAATGTAGATGTTACAATGATTCATGGTGTATTTTTGTAAATTTGGGTCCCAGGGAGACACCAAATTTCTCTTTTGGGTCTTGAGCTGAAAAGGTTTGGGAACCACTGCTTTACATGTTACAGTAGGATTACAGTAACCAAAGTCACATTCCTTGTTTGTTTACGCAAACCTGGCCAAAGCTGTTTCTGATATGTTACTGATAATAGTACATACAGTAAAAGAGGACCTATTTGCCCTATTTTGTGTGGAAAAGGAACAATACAGTAAAAATTAACACAAAAAGTAAGAAAAATTCCTGCATGAGGGAGAGGAAGAAGAGTACCAGCACAATTTTGTCTCTGTTTCCCTTTTTTTTCATAAACCATACATTCTGTCTCCGCCCGATGTAAGTCTTGTGCAGATTTGAGAAAAAACTGAAAAACATTAGTTATTATGTATTGTAACTACAGATATGAGTAGAGACGTAGCCCTCTAAGAGCTGTCGCTATTGTGTTAATCCCTTCACACATGCGCAGTTGTGAAGATTTGTTATGCGCCCTTGTGCCCTGCATCCTGCCTATTACACACACAGTTACTGTATATCACAGTTGCGCGACCATGGATCTGCTCCCAACATCAACATTTTTCTTCAGCCAACATTTGGTGAAGCAGGTGGCCTGAATCTTAGAGGGCTACGCCCATACTCATAGAATATGGAGTTACAATACATAACTATTGTTCTAACTTTTGCCCTGTAGAGCTGTTGCTATTGAGTCAAGGGCAAAGTTGATGTACTCAATGCCACCTGCAACACAAGGTCCACAAGCAGAACATAGACTAGTTCCTCTTTGTATTCACACTGAACAAGTTTAATGTATACAATATTATGTAGATAAAAAACAATGATTATGCATTGGCCTAATACTGATTATAAGGTCCACTGTCATGATTGTGAAAAGTGCTTTACAATGATCATGATTAATAACTGCAGCACACTTGCATTTCTCACAGCCACTCAGGAGGGAGGGATGGGGACAGCAGCAAAACACATCACCAGCGCCTCATTTGCCATCGATTGTGGATAGGACAGAGTGAGTCATGGAGGACTCTGACATATCGGCAGATACAGTTTTTCCTATTGCTAACACAAAATTTTGCAAACTAGTCTGGTTTTATCAAAATACGTAACACAATTCACAAAACCACACACCCAAACTGTAAAAATACCTCATATATCCTGCAAAATGAAGCACTGCAACCTGAAAACTACACATAGCATTATCAAAATCAAACTTTTTTTGCATGAAATGGCACACACTTCATTAATATTACCAGATTTTGCCTAACCAACTACACACTGTTGGGCATAATGAAAAGCACCCCCATCTTTAGTATGCTTTGCCATAATACTAAAATATGTCTATATACTGTATATGACATATTTAGTATAATATATTTATATCAGATTGTTCACATGCACAGAAATATTTGCAGATACGCACACATGCTGTTAAAACATTATTTTACATTATTTCACTACAGTAAACAAGTCAATGCAACAAATGCACAGCAGGTATACATGGGACTGAACAAAAATATTCTTACAAAAAACAGTAAACTGAAAAAGAAAATTTCAGAAAAATATATCACAGTAAAAAAAAAGAGGCAAGAAAAATAATTAGGCAGCATCTTGCCGCACAGCCGGGTCTGGCCACAACGCCTCGTCAACATCACAGGCAATATCTTCCCCTGCCAGACATTGAGGGAAGAAGCGCCTTGAGTGCCTTATCCATCCCTGAATTGCACCCACATCAATCTCATCACATGCCTCTTCCATAGCCTGCACAAGAGGCATGCGCTCAAAAAGGAGCTGCCGGTCGTATACCTTCCACTGCCATGCCGAAAAAGAACTCTTCTATGAGGTTCAGAAATAGTGAGTATGGTGGGAGGTATTGCACGAGAAATGTTGGGTGGTCAGCAAACCAGTTTTGGACTGCGGCTGCACGATGAAAGCTCCGGTTTCATAGTACCGATGGTTTGCATCATTCATACGCTCTGGTGGTATGAGAATGTTGTGAAGTCTGTTCAGAAATGTGAGAATATGGGCTGTGTTGTATGGTCCAAGGTTGGCATGACGGTGGAGGACACCATGCATACTGGAGGTGACACTGCACATTGTGATGTTCCTACCACGTTGGCCAGGAACATCTATAATGGCTCTGTGGCCAATTACGTTTCTCCCCCCTTCTTCTGGTCTTTGCTAGGTTGAACCCAGCCTCATCTATAAAGATGAACTCATGTGGGATTGCATGAGCATCCATTTCCAGTACTCCTGAAAACAAATACAAAAATCTGTCAATATGGTGTTATCCAGTATACTGGGAAACAATGTTGCGTGTAGTGTACTGCAGTCAATATAGTCTTACATCCACATATGCATTACTGACCTCTTTGTTTCCTGAGAGTTTCTCTCAAACGGCACCTTCCGATAAACAGACTGACTTGTTTCATTCTCAGCGATTTGGCCAATTTCCCTGCACAGTCCCATGATAGAAGTTTGTTTCATGCTGGTTTGGCTGAATGTGCAGTTTATCTGATGTGGACAGACGGCAGCCTGACTTGTTGAATGTTGTTGAATAAGGTGTTGTCTTGGATGATGTGGCTTTAAATTTTACATTTAATTTTGAATTTCATTATGTTCCAAAACCAAGTTTACAATGTTCCAAAACCAAGTTTACAATGCCAGCTTCCTGTACCCTGGTGAACATTTGGCCCTTCCTCCACCATGGTGTCATCTCTCAGTCCTTTAGAAAAAAATAAGATAAAAAGAAATATATAGGGCTTGGACAATGCAGCCTAAATATTTTTTTTTCATAGTGCTAACATCCTGATTGGAGTGTTGACAATTAACCATTGAGGTGTTTGGCCAGGTGGCACATGTAATTAGCCAATTAGCTCATGTAGTGCTATTTTTGAATGGCAGTGTTTTGAAATGGCAAACATGTGACTTAATGTCAGATTGTTGTGTCTTATGCAGGAAACTGTGTTCAGTGCATTTAAAAAGTGCCATTTTGAAATGCAAAATGTGTGTAAAGCACAAAATGTGTTTAGACTTTTAGAGACTTGAGAGGAAGTTTTGCTCTCTGTGTGTCAGTTTAAATAATTGTGCTGTGTTAGTGTGTTAGCAATTGTAAAAAACTGTAAAAGCGGATGAACGTGCATGGGGATGCACAGGAGGCCACTCCGCAGATGTCAACCACCGCCATGCCTGTAAAAAGGGCCGCAGACGCTGATAGTGCTCCCTTAAAGTGTGCCCGGATACCCTGAGGGCGTTCCGCTCACTCCGTGCTATAGGCTTGGGTGTAAGCCGCTGATTTTAAAAGAGCCACTGCAAATCTCACTGTGACAGCTGGTTAAAGCAGCTTGACTGGCCTCAGTTATCAGCAGAGGAATCAGCTATCTTGGACAAATTAATTTCTATTGAAGAATTAAGACTGGCAGTACAGAATATGCAAAAAGGAAAATAACCAGGCTTTGATGGGTTCCCCCGAATTTTACCTGTTGTTACCTGAACTTTTTGGTAACAGCCCTTTATGCACTTTCTGCCCAATTAAAGCTCAAGGTACATTTCTTCATATGTTCTGGGCGTGCTCTCCTGTTGGTCAGTTCTGGAACAATATTGCATCCAAAATTTCCACCTTGATTAATGTTACTGTGCATGTTACTGTCAATGTTTTGATTATGAATGACCTTCAGCCTTACAGCTCTCTAAAGCTCAAAAACGTGCTGTGTTTGCTGGACTCCTAAGAGGATGATAGCAACCGGTTACAACCCAGATACATGGAACTTTCAATGGCTTGTGTGGGTGGAGCCCCGGAGGAAGACTTTGGAGACTTCCTCTCTGTGATTTTGTGGCCCTTGGGTTTTGTTGTTTGTAACTGTTAGTGAATGTTATGTTTCCATTATAATTTTTTTTCTGAATATAAAAAATTTAAATTTGATCACCAAAAATAATTCCCGTTAGCTGGAATGGAACATGAAACTTGGAGGAATAACTGGAAATGGTGTGCATGTGCTTCTATATTAATATGAACCCAAACGGCCATGTGGTGGCGCTGTAATTAAGGCTTCAAAATACAAACTTTGAAGGCCACACCCCCACACCGTAAATGTCCAATTGACTTGAAATTTCCCACACAGTGCAGCTTAATGTGCTTTACAAAAAGCCTCAAAGATCATTAAGGTCCACCTAGAAAACGTTTCCACCATTTAGAATTTTTTTGAAAAACACATTTTTGAGATCTCCTCTACACCGTAGCTCCATTCAAGTTTCATTCAAATTGAACACCAGGGGGCGCTATAAATGCAAACAAACTGCAGGTGATATAGCGCAAATCAGTTTATAAATGACTAAATGTTTGTCCAGTCAACACAAAACTTCCAGGAAATGTCTACATAAAACCTCACACATACACAGCAGGTCCCATTCAAATTGACCACTAGGGGGCGCTTTAAATTCACAACAACTGGACGTGGAATGACACAAATCAAGGTTTGAGCTTGCGGCTTTATTAGTAATTGTTTTTGTGTTGGTAATCTGCTTTTCTCAAATTGCCTGAGCAGACAATTTCATCAATATTCTGCCTGCTCCAACACTTGTTAGACTTGTCAATTAGAACAACAAAAAATAAGCCAAGTTTTACCGAAACACATGAAGTGACTGCAATTTTTCCTATTTTGTCATTACCAAAACAGAATTTAGCAATACAGACTAAAATGAAAGGAACAATGACTAAGGAAAATACAATTATACATCCAATAAAAGAATGACAAAATCACACAAATGAAAAAGTGAGTTTTGGCTATAAACGTTCTTGAATGGACATTTTACAATTCACTCCATGAACAGTAAAATCATGAAATGAGAGTGATTGCCTGAAAAACCTTCTCTTTCCTTATTTTTATTTATATTCGTCATATCACCTGCGATATAGCTCTTTAAATCGTCTGTACTTTTGAGTGTATGCATTGTTTATGAATCTGGTCCCAGGGGTAGTGTTTGAAGCCATATTTTTAATGGCAAAGAGGTAGGGTTGCACAATTAATCGAATTTTAATCACAATCACGATTTTGACTTCCCACAATCAAATTTGCGTGATCAAGCGATTTTTTTTTAAATGCGTCATTTCATAGAACGCTCTGGGTTTTTTTGCATAGCGCATCTACCGTTCCGTAAACCAGTCTACTCATGTGCCAGTTAGTTGTTCCCTGCATCTCGCAGCTTAGTTTCTAGATGTAGACAGTCACAGAGGACAGAGTAACATTAGGAAAATTCAACAGATAGCAGTTGGTTGTACGTTGGTGTCAAGGTTTACCAGTAAACATTTTGTCCTGTCTGTGTTATTCAGACAACAGCAGTAACCAGTGCTAGTCGGTGGCGGTGCTAGTTAGGCTCTAGGGCGCGAGTAATATTTTCCTCTAGGGCCTTGCCGGTGCACATAATGTCCTTGCATCCACTGCAATGGATATGGTTTAATTTTGCGTTACATGACCCATTTCTTCTGTAAAGCCGTGCCTCTGTTGGATCTCTCCTCTTACTCTCTGCGCAGCCCGGCCACACAGCACCGGTCCACACTTCTGACATTTGTCTACAGTTTTAATTGTTATTAACACAGTTGTATATTGTTAAATATGAGGAGCAAACCTTTATTTGTACCAGTGTTTCTGCTGGTAACTCTGCTATCGCAGCAGCCACGGCGAAGAACACAGAAGAAGTTACTGAATGCAACTACTTCAGTTCGTAGAGTAATAGCGTGGGAGACGGAGCCTGCTGGATCTGGGCCAGAGATGTGACCCATGGTCAGAATATCATAGTTCATAAAAATGCAGCACAGTGATGATACAGACATTTCATACACACGATGTGTGTATCCGCTGTTTGACCCGTGCTGGACCCGTTCATAATGAGTCAGCCGTCTCTCTGAGCCTATGTGACAATAAAATTTGTTTTGGTTAAAATCAACAAATAATCGTGAGAATAATCGTGATCACAATATTGATCAAAATAATCGTGATTATCATTTTGGCCATAATCGTGCAGCCTAGCAAGAGGACAAAAAAGCTGTGCTACTGAAAAGAAACTGGAGTCCAAGAACACTACACGCATGAACACACATACACCCACACACAGCCATCCAGGTACTGAGCTGCTGACTAATAGTTAAATGCAATGTTAAACAAACACAATCACCATCACAACTCACACTTTTAACCCAAACACAGTTTAAATTGATTGCCAAATAACGCCTGTCTGTGTATCTTCCATAAAAGACATTATGGCATTAGAGTGCTAAGTGTGAATGTTTGGGAAAGGTCACTCGGAAAGTGGGACATGATTGGCGAGGAGTGGTTATTTGCAGTCAGTCATCATTGTGACATGAAAATCCATAGGAAGAAAGTTGCCTCTCTCTCTCGCCGTGGCTGAAATTGACCACCAATCGATGGTCTAGAAAATTGGTCGGTGGTGAAGAGCTATGGGGTGTGGAGGGGGAATGGGGGGAGCTGAATCTGTTTGGTGAAGCATTAGCTAAAGATTATTTATGATTATACATATATATTTCTGCTGACACATTGGCAATTAGGTCCTGGATTACGGGTCTTTCATTATGCGGCAAATGTTTCTGTTTTCTTATTCTAAATGGCAGTCTTGGAATTGTATTTTTTAAAAATGGCTACTCTGTGATTACACGCTGGAGTCCAAATGAGGATCATTTACTCATCTACATTGTTCTCTCGATTGGGTTCAGGTTTGCAAGCCCAAATGTAATGCGCTCTCATTGCCGTTTTCTCCATTTATTTATTTATTTCTTCTGTCTTACCTCCGTCACAGTCCTTTTTGCTGGCTCCACTGGTCTCATTTCCTTCTTTCATTCGCTCACTCTTTCTGATTTTCTCTCTTTTCCCAGTACCAGAGAGACTTGGAGATGAGCTTATCACTTTCTGCATCACAGGACCAAGCTGTCATGCTGGCTCTCAATAAGCCTGTGTGTGTGTGTGCGTGTGTGTGTGTGTGTGTGTGTGTGTGTGTGTGTGTGTGTGTGCGCACGTGCGTGCGTGCGTGCGTGCGTGCATGTGTACATCTGTGTGTGTACGTGCGTGCGTGTACGTGTGTGGAGAAAAGGATGTGAGGAACAGATGGCTGGTGTAGGTAGGCTCTAAAACAATGCATTTTTGCTTTAAACTAACTTCTGTTTGTAGACATTACTCACATGATACCTCTGATAGGACGCATCAGCAAATTGCTGATGCGTCCTGCTGCTTTATCGTAGTGTGCGTCCTGAGTCTCTGACACATTAAGATCCAATGGACGCCCTAATTTTCATCAGATCAGATGTAGGGCGAACAACAAGTATGTGAAGAAATAAACAAAAGAAACCTTGCTGTCCAAAAAATACACTCTTCATTTAAACAATCAAGGCCCAACTTGGTATTGGCACGTGGCCATTGAACAATGCTGTATTTACTTGTGTCAATGATGAGAATATAACATCAAACACAGGTTTAATACTAGAATTTGTCAAAAACAACACAAAATGTGTTGAGGGCCCACTCAACTTCCTTGAGACTCACAACATTGAAAACCTATCAACATCACTGCAAAGTAAATTGCAAAGTCATTCCACAGTCAGGAGGTGGCAGAAAATGACATAGAACTGCTGGAATGAACTAGAGTTGTTTCTTTACTAACAAACAATGACAGCAATCATATCACATCTGTAGGAGTGCTCAGTAAATCAGCACAGATTCGTTCGTAGTGTCACAATGCTCACAATGTTTCCTTATTTTATAACTGCAACAGCAACATAAATAAACTTGTTTTAAACAAAGAAAAAAATGTTTGTCTCACAAAATGCCATTGAAAAATAGTTTGTCCTTCCGCTCTCTAGTCATACACACACACCTGGCTCAGGTGAGGTCTAAATATAGAGTTAACACCCCCTGACGTCATTGTCATCATCATCACCACCATCATCATCATCATCACCATTAACATCACATCAACATGATCGACAGTAATTGTAATCAGCATTATCTGAATATAGGTATCAGTATGATTATAAATGAAATGCATGTGAAAATGATCAAACTAAAATCAGTGTAATGGTTTCAACAACATCCATACCAGCAGTAAACAGCATAAATATATATATATATATATATATATATATATATATATATATATATATATATATATAAAAACACACTGGTATTGGATCGTTCTTGGTATCGGCCGCAAGTTCAGGCATTGGTTTCAGGAAGTAAAAAATTGTATTGGAAGATCTCTAGAATCAATATATCCACCAAAAAAGATTGCCAGAAATAGCTCTAAAGGAAAATCCTTCTTTATCAGACGTGTGGGTAAGGGAAACCATTACATTCCTAAAACAAGATAAAACAAACTAAGAAAAGCATTTAACTGGACTAATCATACCTATTTTAAGTCACTGGATACTTTTCACATCTGGCAAAAATAGTAACAATTCTTTTTTATTGCAAACAAGTACAAAACAAAACAAAGAATCCTATAGAGGTCAACAAAAGGGATGCAACGTTTTCTCTCCAGATATTGATCTTATATCTCTGGGTATCTGCTAGCACAGAGTTCCAATACCGGTGCTCTCTTCTCTCTGTGTACAGTATATATTATGTCTGTGTAAATCACTGCATTGAACCTATTGGCGTACTGAGGCTTGAGATTAAGTTTTTGGCCTACCTAGACTAAATAAATGTATCTGATAACACAACTTCTATAATAACATTGACAAATAATTTGTATTTAACGTGGATTGGTCAAATTGTGACTGCTCAATCCACTTAATAAGGTGAGTATCTGTGCTAATATGGATCAGTGCATCCCAGTCAGTGATACCGTTATGCATACTTCTGTGCCTCAAAAATAAGTGCAGTTTTGCTTCAACTCATTTAGCAACACAATAACACATGGTATTTCCTTACTTCAGTCATGTGTTGAATGCTTGTAATTGAAGTCAGCTTTATAATTATTAAATCTGTGCAAACATAATATTTAGCAGAGACACATTTTGTTGATCTCCAGCTACTTTGATAAAGGATGCCATCTGTGCTTAATAGGCCCTATTCAAAGGAAAGGTTCAATCCTTGCTAAATTTGATTCAGCTGTAGCAATCAGTTCAGAGTTTCTAATGTCATCTCTAAAATCATGTTTCTCCCTCGTTTAAACAAGGATCTCCACACTTTGAGAGTTTACTTCAGCTTCTTCTACAGCTGGTGCAGAGCTGACACATATGTAGAGATGATTCCACATATGTGGACTGAATGTGTAACACAAGTTATACATTATGAATCAGCAGACATCAACTAAAATGATCACACAGCATGTATAACAACTGTGATTAGTAGACAGGAATACAAAACATATGTGCGTCATCATTCTTCAAGTTCTCATAACTTGCATCATTATCCTTAATACTGTATATGGTATACACTACATATTGTATTTAGTCCTTTCTCTTTCAACAAACGGGTACAGAGTGTTCCAGCAGGTCATTGAATTTAAGGAACTGCACTTTAAATGTATGCTTCACTGTTTACAAAGCCATGCTGTATCTGTTTTCATTCCACAATGCATGGCATTTAGCCAAACCAGAGTCAGAGAGCCTTATGTATGTTTCTTTTGCTGCAGTAGCATCAGTTGTCGAACAAGAGTCAAGCAATGACATGCATACTTATGATGCTGTGGGAGGTGATACCAGATGTTGCCAACTAAAACAGACATCTTGATACTCCATCTCTGAGTGACTTTCATCTCCCATAGCACCAGATGTGATGGACTGTCTCTCCACCTTTCATGAGCTGTAAACCTCTACTTGTTGTCCTGGTCTAAATCAAATATGTCTGAGCCTTAAATGAATCTGCAAGCCAGTGAGCACCTTCCTAAAGAGGTCTGGTCTATTCATGATTACAAAAGTGATTGACAGAACTAAGATGGTAATGATTTTTCTTTTCATGCTCTCTGCAGCTTCCTGAATTTTAAATCACAGTATATTTCTTGTCTTTACTGTACACTGAGTTATATCTTGAATCATGGTATCTCAACCAGAGAAAATGGTTGGTTGCTTTGTTTTATTTTGGCAAAATGGTATAGACATCTTCTGTCTGCAATGAACGTCTATAAAAAAACAAAACTCAAATCTACAAGAGATTATTAATGAAATAGTCTCAGCATCACCACATAAACAAGTTTACTAAATGTATAGGCAGTGAAAACAGGCATTTATCATTTAATATAGAAATTCTTTCTGCAACTTTTAACAGATATGTAAAATATAAGCCTGCAAAGTCATGTATATAAGGGTGGATTTGTTAACCTGAAATTAAAATTCATGGCCAATGTCAAAGCAGAATGTCAAAAAACTAAGATAAATATGAAACACAAAATATGAAATACCAAGGCCAATTTGTTTTGCATCAATGCATACATTAAATTGCTTTTGTTTTAAATAATAATTAAATAATTCAGTCAATTCTAGCAGGCACCTATTCTATAAGCAACTGTCCACTCCCACTATTTTTTCTATTCTAGACATTGATAATCATGCCTTATTCAATACTTTGATATAACTTTGTGAGTACATTATGACCACACCCGTCAACGATGGTAGTTGAAACAAACCTACCATGAAACACTGTTTTTTCTTTGCTAAATATTTTCCAAAGTGAATTGACACATTTCTAAGTGCATTTTCAGACTCCTACAAAATATACTTTAAGTTTATCCCAAGTTCAGTCAATGGATGTTTCTGTAATATTAGTATATAACACATTACTTTAATATTCATTAGGAGTTGTAGTCATTGACTGTTTTTTATGTACAGTCCTGTACTGTTGACTTTTTAATCAATTAACACAGTTTCTTTCCAACACAGTTTCTCATTTTTGGATGATTTGAATGGTAGAGTGTAATGCAAGTCCATGCCTCAGAGGTGATCCAGTGGCTTGTAATATAACATGTTCATTGCAGAGAATAACTTAGGATGTTTATTCCTGGATATCCAGAAATACAGTACCTCGTCCCACTTTGCTACTATATTGCCACAAAGCAGGAAAAAAAGCTTAATCTCTCAATTTTGTTTTCTACAAATGTTATTGTATGTATCTAATATGTTATGTATTTCACACACATGTATGCCCTGAAAACATACTTTACTTTCTCCAACGAACAGTTTTGATGTTTACACATGATGGATTTTGTATGTATTTTCTTTTTTTCTCTTCACTCCCTTGTGGCAACAGCAGCCACAACGTTATCACTGGCATTATAACTAGCTTATCTGTTGCACTACTGGCTAGCTCGGCAAATCTTAAATATAGGAGAGCCGTGTATAAATACAGGAGACACTAGCAGACAATGAATAATTAAATGAGTACATGGTAAGATATTATGAGCAATGCTAGCTCAGAAGAAGATGTAATCTCTGAGGATGATGGAGTAAAATGCTGTATGTGGACACTCAGTCTTTATAGGAGTCCCTTCTTTGTTCAGTCAACTATTGACCTTCTGATGTCATAGTTGGCACTAATTATGACATAAACAGATTGTGTCATAGCCTGCATATTTTGGCCACATAAACAGATTGTGTCATAGCTCGGCATATTTTGGCCACGGTGACCCATATGACTCTGGAGGCTGTTGAGTCATAGGTTTGACTCTTCAGCCAACTCCCTAAGCCAGACAGACTATTTGAGAAAATACTGATATAAATAAATACATAACCTGATGACCCAAAATGATTAATGATGATTGCCATGCAACTTTTCTGTCTCTTCCCTCACAAAATGAGTTTCTGCATTGCCTCCTTTCTGCATGTAGTACTGACTTAAACATTTTAGTCAGACACATACAGTAGGCCTATGTTATGCCCAACAGTATTATTGTATGTTTTCTTATTTTTTCTTATGTTGTTAATTTGTTCAATTTACTTGTCTTTTGGAAAAGAAAGGTAAACTTGTTTCCTAACACCGTGTCTAGGCCACTGATGTGTTATTACTAACAAATACATTTGTGGGAATTAGGACTGCTTCTAAATTTGGATTCACACTCAAGTGATTGGTCATTTGTAAGCTCCAAAATAATCATAGAGCAGCAATCTTAATAATACATTATATATTTAAATTAGTCATATACCAATAATATGCTGGGGATTACATTGTTCAGCAGGACAAAGTTAATGTATTACATTATAATAGTTTTCAGCTAACACAGAATAGCATGCACTACAAAACGTTGTTATGCAGAAAAAATGTTATGCAGAGCACTATTGTACATACTGTAGCGACCAGCTGCCAATCATCTATGTATAACTTCGGGCAAGCTGGCGAGAGGGGGTGGACCCCCCGGGGATATTGTCAGTGGGTAAGGTAGAGGTCGACAGATATGAGGTTTTCTCTGGCCGATGCTGATCTTTAGAAATAAGGGTCCGCTGATGGCCGATAAATGCTGCTGACTTATTTTGGCCGATATGTACTTGTTTTTAAACCTCTATATGAAACACTAATAATTAAGATACACACAATTGCACAACAAAAACATTTATTGAACACCAATCTGCACTTAAACTAAACTTAAATTAAAAAGGTATAATGTCAATGTCAAATAAAATTTTCAATTAAAAAATAAAGATTAGTGCACTTAGCAGCATTTATCAAACTTCTGAAAACACAAATCTGCAACCTTTCAAAAATAAAATGAATTAACAATTTTAACACTAGTAGTGCTGCACACAGCAGCGAAAAGCAGCATTTCGTTGTTTAAAGTCTGCAGAAAATGTTAAAACTTAAACACAAAAAATCTTAGTGCATCTTCACTTTATCCCTGAATAAGAAAAAAAGAAAATAAATTCAATAATCGATTAATTGGTTGACCTCTTCGTTGTAGGTTAGCTTAGGTTTGCGTTAGCAGCACCCCATTTGCTACAGGTGCGGGGAGAAATGTTTTCATCTGCTAAGACTGGGGGGGTGAGTGACGGGGACGGAGCCAGAGCCGCCAAATGGACATTTGGTGACCTGAAGCTAAAGTTGGAGGGGGACGCAGACACCAAAGTCACCTCCGGCGAGGAGAGCATAGATGTAAACAAAGACTGCGACGCCCATTCCCGGGTAGCAGCTAGCTCTGTGAAAACCCTAAAGTACGAAGGGAAGGTGAGCTGGGAACAACTCAATGTCTGCATAGGGGGGACTAAGCGGACCATGTACCAACAGTTCCCCACATACACCCTCAAGCATGGCTGGCCGGGAGGTGGTTTTAGTGGTCACTGGGGAGGGAGTGGTCTGTGTAGCACTGGTCAACACCAGCTTACATCAGTGCAACTTAATCTACTCCTCATTCAAACCGTCCTGGAGCTGGCAGCAGTCCACCTATGGACGGTGACTGGGGAATTATCACCCATGAAAGTCAAAGGGACACTGACATTTGTGGAGGGGGGAAAATAATTTGCCACCTGGTCTAGGTGGCGTCAGTCCAGGCCATTCTCTGACAGGACTTTTTGAAGACCCTGTTGCCCCATACCCCCTCTCACCTGACTTGGCTACCCCACCTGCACCACAGCCGCAACGTGCTACACAGACCCCTAAGAGACGGGCTTTGGACCCATTAGCTGCCCAGCTCCCCCAGACGGAAGACGGAAGGGTCGTGTTGGCAGGGTGGGGCATATGGCAGCAGAACTGTGGTCATCTGCACCCCACACAGGGTGAAGAATTGTGGCAACTGTTGCTACATTTCATGGACATTTTCACATTTTAAGAAGGTGACATGGGGTGCACACAACTAGTACAACTAACTAGTACTGTGGCCTGTAGTTTGATCAGCCTGGTTTTTGTCGCTGGACTTGAGGTCTGGATAATGGCAGGTGCCTCTCTCCCCCTCTGTCAAACCAAAGACCGCATTTTGCACAAACCGTTACTACTGGCAGTTCAAAGTCCTCCCATTTGACCTTTGCAATGCACCAGTCTCATTTGAAAGACTGATGGACCAAGTGCTGTCAGGATTCCCTGGGAGTGAGTGTGTGTTGTACCTGGAAGACATTCTAACTCACGAACCCGCTTTCCTGGTAATTCTCCGGTCTCTGCGAACATTTGGAGCAAGTGGCAGGTCTCAAGCTCCACCAGGTAGTGTCAATTTTGTCAGACGAAAAGAGACTAAATATGTTCGTCAACAAGAGACCCACACCTACTGACCAACAAACGCTGAAAAGCTTGTGCCAGAACCAATACAACAACAAGCTTAAATGAACTGACAACATAAGTTATATGACTTACAGTTCTCAAAGACGCTCACGATCTCAACTGATTATGTGTGTGAGGCGCGTGTCCACGCTATTACCAGACATGCACTCACAGTCACACCTGATAGACGACCTTTAGTACAAAACTAAAGTAACGAGCCAGTTTTGTGAAATGTAAGGAGTAGAAAGTACCGATATTCGTGTTTTAAAAGTAAAAAGTCTCCAAAAAAATAAATAGTAAAGTAAAGTAAAAATATCAGAAAAGTCTACTTGAGTACAGTAACAAAGTATTTGTACTTCGTTACTTCCCATCTCTGACAGTATGTAGTTGACAAAGAAATCGGTTGTATATGTATATGTTCCCATACAGCAAATGCTGCAGAAGCTGCTGAGCAGTACAGATGTGTTAGATAAAGCAATGTCCGAAGAAATACATGTTCCAAATGTATACAAAACTCATGTAGATGGTGTGTTCTTCAGAGAAAATTTCCTTCTTACTAGTGATGAGTTCACAATTGCTATTGGGCTGTACATTGATAACTTTTAAGTCGCCAGTCCGTTAGGAACATCGAATGATAAGCTTTTATTTTTCACCCTTATTCTTTCTCACAGATGCTTTTTTTTATTTTATCCAGAGAAATATTTTTTGTTAATGATCGACTTCACAATTGCCAAGATGGAGGAGTAGGGTAGCGAGAGGAGGGGGGAGTATGGGCTCTCCATTCAGGTATCTGCTCTGTTCATTTTTTCACCCTCTTGTTCTCTCTTCTTTCATTCTCACACACTTTTGTTTTTCCATGGACACATTCGATATTTGTAAATGTTAAGATGCCAGTGTTCAGCAGGGCTGAGTTTTATCTAGCCAACCAAATTTGAAGAGGCACAGTACAATATTGTACTGATTGGAGGTAGAGAGGAGGAGATTTTTTGTTTGTTTTCATGCCATTACTGAGGAAACTACACACTAGAAGACTATCAGGCCATGGCTTTGTTTTTTTGACATGCTTTAAAAAAAAAAAAATTTGGATCAGTGTAATGTATGTATTTTACACAGCTCTATTGATTAAAAGACATATTTTGAGTTACAGAAACTAAAAAGTTAAGTTGGGTCAGTTACACTATACAATTTAGTTGAATTGGTAATGGAGTAATGCTTACTTAACAAGCTGAGTTAAATAAATGGGTGGGGAATGATTGTAAGCCAATTATCTTCAGTTACAATAACTTGGTTATTAGTACATTCAACTTAAATGGTCATTGAACATAGTCCAATTCACTTATTCACCTAATGCTTTGAGTTACCTTGATTTTTAAGTGGAAAGTTAAATATTTTATAGATTAAATTATTAACGGCGGTGAACTGATAATTAATGAATCATTGCCATCCCTACTCAGTTATTATGCTTTGCTCTAGATATGTCTCAAGTGACATTTATTTTATCTTCAAAAATGTCTGTGGCTTGATAACGGAATACTTCTTGTAAAATGAGTAATGATTGGGAGAATAAACAAAGAATAGGAAGCTAATTGTGATGCAATGCTCAGTTAAGGTGCTTGTGGTATCTGCTTGTACCTTACAAATAATCAGCAACACTGTAATTAACCTTAAGCCGAGAGGCATTCAAGAAATGATGACAAATGATGGCCCTTAAAACCACTGGAAACAGCACGTCCATTAACATGCTCTTGTAGAATGTGTGAGGCCATTTATGTAATCTAGGAGTCGATAAATGAGCCTGACATTGAAAGAAAAATGGGTGTTAATGAGTAATCATTGATGCACAGCATATTTGAAGTCTACTTGCACTCAAATGTGACAACCAATATTAGATGCTTACTTCCTGCAATTCACCCCCCTGCCCCATGCATCCATAAACAATTAATAATTGTCAATTTTGAAATTCTAAACTAGTAGATAAAGCATTGTATAGCATATGGTAAAGTGATGACCATTTGTTCTATTATGAAACACAAAGAAATAAATGAAAAATCTCAATGACAGTAGAAAAACAGCTTGAAAGCACTCTCAATTAATTACCCTCCATGAATCTCCATACACCATTGCAGAATTGCAGTGACGTTAATGTTTGGTGGCAAATGAAATATCTGATAAAAGGCTGGAATGAGAAGCATGTCACTTTTTCCCCATTCTGTGTTACCTTTGTTGTATTTTGTTTGTAGATGAAATGGCTTAGATCTTATTAAAACTGACAGCCATGCTGGACAAATTATTCTTTTACTTGCTTTTTGATCCACCTCCTGGCCTTCCAAGCCTGGCGAGCTTCAAAGAGGTGCATAACTGAAAAAGGACATATAGCTTACAAGAAGCCATTTTCATGCCCTCGTCAACCGGACAGGAGTCCTACTGGCAAGCAATATACTGTGTTAGATGTGTGATCTTAACAAGTTGTACATAATCCGATGTGAGCGTTAGCTCACCAAAATAGCGATCAGATGATTGTCTGCCAGTAACGTTAACAGTAGCGTAATGTTAAAATGTATCTGCTGTTACTGCCTCCACCTGATTTATATCCTGTATATACTGCCCCCACTTGATGTATATCCGGTATATCCTGTATATCCTGTATATACTGCCTCCACTTGATGTATATCCTGTATATACTGCCTCCACCTGATGTATATACTGTATAATCCACTTCTTCAGGGACAGACGAGGAATAGAAGGCCGTCATTTAGGGGCGACGATGGCCATCAGACCGTAGAAGGATCCCCTGGAGAGTCTGAAGTCCCCCCCTTATGTCCCTATCCCCATCAAACTAGCTCCGGCCTGGGGGGAGCCTGCAGAACTACAAGCACATTTATAAAATAAAATTATATTAAAAGTATTAAACTTTGTTATCTTTTGTATTACACGTTGCATGACTGTAGCAAGCATATAATGAATATAAAGGAATGGGGTCTATTTAAATGTCAGGTCTGCTTTCACTATTGTATCGTCACTGTATGAAGACCATTTAGAACAAAAATACAACTTAGAATAAAAGACGTAATGATGTTTTGTCTATTAGGTAAGTTGTAAGGGAAATGCTTCACTATAACAGTCTTATCTCTGGGATGCAAAGATTTCCTCATGAAACAGTTGAGCATTAAGATGAACAGTAACGTTATGAATGAATATTAACGTTATTTTTAGAACAGAAACATAAGTATATACATATAACAGTGGACTGCAAAGAATAGGTATAATTAATGAATTTAAAAGACTGCACTAACAAGAACGAATATTATACAATACAGTTGTGTGTACTGTTTTCAGCTAATGGGGGGTGACATCACGGCAGTGTTGCAGTCGTCATCCTGGAGCAAATGAAAACATCACATTTATTGTTGTTAAAATATCAAAAACAATGCAGGAATTATTTTTTCGAAAACACAATAGCAGACTGGAATGCTCTCCCTTGGTGAAATTCACAATTTTACAGAAGAAGAAGAGATGAACTGTGATGGTCATTTCCGGTAAGTGCAAATGGCAGTGCGCGATTTGAGACAACACTCCTCTGTCGAAATTTACGCACTATGCAAGACAGTACGTAGTGCGCGAAGTGTACTTCTGCAAGTGCACTAACGGAAGTGCGCGATTTGAGACACAGCATCAGTCTCATTTGAAAACTGCCTCCAAAAAAAGATTTTCTGTCAGCAAAGTTTTGTCACAGCTCTTTGACGCTGAAAGAGACAGAGGAGAATGTGGCCGAGACTGAGGATAGTACTGAGGCAGACCCTGATTATGAGGCATCCTCCTCTGAAGAAAATGAGTCTTTGGGTTGACCCTTCTATTGTCTCTCAACCACCAATGTAAAATTATTATGGTCCATCTCCCCACTTGAACAGCAGGGTAGACTTAGTGCTACTAATGTGATAAAAATGATTCCAGGCCCCACAAGATAAGCTGTCAGCCATGATGCAAGATGTAAAATTAGCATTTGAGCTTTTCATAACACCATCAGTTGAAAAAGATATACTTATGATGACAAATTTAGAGGGGTCTTGTGTATTGGAAAGATGTGGATGTGACAGACCTCCATGCCTACATTGGGTTGCTCATTTTGGCCGGAGTATACAAGTCAAAAGATGACGCAAAAGCAAGCCAAAGGCCTTAGTGTGATGGTTGGGGCTGGCTGACTGTGAGTATTTCTGCTTAGCTTACTCTTTTCTCTTTTTTTTCCCACCGTGTCATGTCAGTTTCTCTGTTGACCCTGCTTCTGTCTGTCTCTGTTGTTCCCCCCCCGTTCTCCCTGTCCTGCCGTCACCAGCCAGCTGCTTGTCATCTCACCATCACCTCTCCCGCCGTACACACCTGCCAGACACCATCTACAATCAAGCCCAGTATTTTAACCCTGGATCTACTCACCACCCTCGCTTGATTGTTGTTATTTCAGCCACCCTGGTCTCTTTCACGAAATTCAGCCTTGATGCAGAATTACAGCCACTAAAGCAATGAGCTTTCCTCAGTATGTGCCATTTCTGAGTCTGTAGCTTTTGAGGAGGAGAGAAGAGGGGCAAGGTGGAGGCTGGGTTGTGGCCTTGACCAACTGCCCATTTGCTTATTTGAAAGCCATGATGTCTCTTTCTCAAGGGTGGGCCAAATTCTCTGGGCGGGCAAAGCAAAGAAAGACGAGGTAACTCAGATGGGCCGATCTGGAATCTTGGCCCTGCCTCATTTTCTCAAAGGCAGAGCAGGATACCCAGGGCTCGGTTTAAACTTATCACCATTTGTAGCCACTGGGGGACCATAGGCAGGGAGGGGGAACTCATATTAATGTTAAAAAAAACTCAAAGTGACATTTTCATGCCATGGGATCTTTAACTAACTCACAATGTCAAACTATTCCTTTACATAATTTCTACAGACACATTATAGCAATGATTAAAGTCGCAAGATGTTTTTTCTCTTTACAGTTTACTTGACTCTATTGCTGCTACAAGATGATTCTGAGCCAATATACAGAACAAATGAATCCTTTTCAGCCAATACCAAATTATACACCAGAAATCCTGTATCTGAGCCGAGATGTGATCTTTGGAGGGCAAAAACAGGTTTCCTGCCAAGGCTTAGAGGAAAAAAATACTTATTTGATAACATTATTGTAAATGCAATTTCTTCCTCAAAAGGTGGGAAAGCATATTTACGGCAGGATACAATAAAGAAAAGAGAGAGACATCAATATACTGCAGCTTTATGTTTTCTCCTCAACAATGTTTGCTGGCTATAATTTAATCAGACCTCTTGGGATGGGCCAAGACAGCAACAAATCAGAAACCGGTCAAGCGTCAAGTTGAGAAAACATTTTGATGAAAGCCTATATTTTTCTTATGTCTTAGAGAAGGATGTACCCGCATGCAAAGACAGTAAGACAGACAAAACATGTCAATTATTACATAATTAAAATTATCCACCACATCTATCTTGTCTATATTTATTATTATCATTACTATTATCAACTGGTATTTGTTCACTGGTGTATGCTAGCAGTGTTAAATGTTCTTATGCTACAGACATAAATTGGTACATTCAGTACAGTATAAAACCTGCTTGCAGAACATTTCAGAGCTGTAATCCATTGCAGTTAATCTGCAAACCACTTGCCAAACAAGTGTGATTTGGCAAATACCATAAAGGAAAAATGTTTTTGAATGGTCAGTGCCAGTGACTTTCACAGCACAGTTAAGCAACCATCACCTTAATCAAATAGATGTTTATTCACACTCATTGTGTGGGTTGCCAGAAGGCTTCTGTAAAAGTTTGTCATCTCTGTAACAAGAAGTATACATATTTGGTCCAGAAAATTTAAGAATTTGAATCATATTATCATATAACAACTCCTGAAATTCAGTGGGATCACAGATTGATGGTAACAGTTCTAACATATCTGACAGTAGAATTTTCCTTAAAGCATTATCATTGATTATTCACATTGATTATTTTGAGACAAATGCTGGGTGATGCTTATTAAGAATATTATAGAAGCTGTGATGAATATGGCTGCCAGCTGAGTGAGAGGCTCACCCTGATACATTTTCCTGCTCCTTTTATTCCTTGCGAATGAGCTTTTCAATTATTTATGGTAAGACGTCACCATGAAGGCGCAGCGCTGTTCGTTGATTTTGCTTCTGGGCACATTACCCTTGTCATGTGAGGTCACTATCATTTGTTATTTCTTGCTGGGCTCCATGTCTTCTCATCTTTTCTCTGAATAATTTCTTTCCCTTAAGGAGGAATACCGTGGGCTTGGAGTAGAAGGGTGCAGCATCATCAGTGCCCTTATGCTGAAATCAGAACAACTGGTCACCAGAATGACACTTAAGCAAAGGAAGTAAAAATGACAAAGTCAGAATAACTAAGGAGCATTTCAGTCTCTTAGCTTAAGCAGAATACCATCATTTTATGAACCATGTGAATGTTTTGAGAATGCCATTGCAGACTCTGACCCAGGTTTGATACCCAGTCAAGGCTGACACTTTTCATGACGTTTTTTTCGATTTATTTTATTGTGACTTTTTCATCACTTTTTTCAACATGCTGTACTATAATGTTTTTAAACATGCTATGGTTTTTTTGTGACATTTTTCAACATGCTATATACTATGACTTTTTTATCACTTTTTTTGAAATGCATTGCTATGACTTGTTTAAGACAGTAGAAGATAGTATATGACAAAAAGTGATACAAAAAGTTATAGTTTAGCATGTAGAAAAAATCCTTTACAAAATCAAAGTATAGCATGTCGAAAATAGCCAAACGTGAAAGTGTATTATGTCGAAAAAAGTCATAGCATTGTTTTTCAAAAAACATGTCAAACTGGACTGGGTATCAAACCTGGGTGAGCATCTACCGTGATTACTTAATGGTTGATTGTTGGCAGAAGTGAAAACCTCGAAGCCAGTGTGCCATCAAATAGTTTATATTGAAAACAGTAAAAGCGTAGCATTTTAGAAAAAAGTGTCATAAGCGTATAAAAATGTCATAGTATAGCATGTACAAAAAAAAGTGATAAAAATGTCATAGTATAGCATGTTGAAAGCAGTACAGTATAGCATGTTGAATAAAGGGATGAAAAAGTCAGAGTACAGTATATGTAGAAAATATTGTATACGATGTAGAAAAAAGTCATAGTATAGCATGTGGAATAACGTGGTGAAAATGTCATAGTATAGCATGTTGAATAAAGTGATGAAAAAGTCATAGTATATGTTGGAAACAAAAATTCATTGTATAACATGTCCAAAAAAAGTGATAAGAAAGTCATAGCATGTCTAACAGTTATGTGTAGCACGTTGAAAAAAGTGATTAAAAAGTCATAGTATTGCATGGCGAAAAAAGTGATAAAAAAATCATAGTATAGCATGTCGGAAGATATGTTCAGCCTGCACTGGGTATTGGACCTGGGATAAGAATCTGCAGTGATTACTTACTGGTTACTTGTTGGCAGTAGTGATAACGTCTAAGCCAGTGTGGCACCAAGAGTTCACATTGTGAACAGTAATAGCTTAGCATGTCAGAAATTATAAAAAGTCATACTATAGTATGTCGAAAAAAGTCATAGTATAGCATGTCAAAAAAAGTGATAAAAAAATCATAGTATAGATGCCGGAACAAGTGATGAAGTCAAATTATATGTCAAAAAAACATAATAGCATGTCCAAAAGTGATAAAAACTTATAGTATAGCAAGTAGAAATAAGTCAAGTATAGCATGTTGAAAAAGTGATAAAATGTCATAGTATAGCATGTCCAAAAAAGTGATAAAAGTCATGATATAGAATGTTGAATAAAGTCATAGTATAGAATGTCGAAAAAAGTGGTAAAAAGTCATAGTATAGTATGTTGAAAAAAAGTCATAGTATAGCATGTTGAAAAATGTGATAAAATGTCATAGTATAGTATGTCGAAAAAAGTCATAGTATAGCGTGTCAAAAAAAAAGTGATTAAAAAGTAAAATGTCAAAAAATCATAGTATGTCGAAAAATATGTTGAGTCTGGACGGGGTATCAAATCTGGGTTAGAATCTGCAATGATTATTCACTGGTCCCTCGTTGGGAGCTCTGATCCACTCTAAACCAGTGTGCCACCAAAGGAATTCACGTTGAAAACAATATTAGCAAAGCATGTAAAAAGTGATTAAAAAGTCATAGTATAGAATGTTGAAAAAAGTCATGGTATAGCATGTTGAAAAAAAAAGTCATAGTTTAGGATGTCTAAAAAGTGGTAGAAAGTCAAAATATTAGTATGTAGAAAAGGCCATTAAAAAGAAATAATATAGCATGCCAAAAAGTCATAGTGTAACATGTCGACAAAAATCATAATATAGCATGTCGACAAAATCATAGTATAGTATGTCAAAAAAGTGATTAAAAGTCTTAGTATAGATTGTTGAAAAAAGTCATAATATAGCATGTTGAAAAAAATATTATTAAAAATGTCA
Organism: Etheostoma perlongum; assembly: GCA_026937815.1. NCBI lineage: Eukaryota > Metazoa > Chordata > Actinopteri > Perciformes > Percidae > Etheostoma > Etheostoma perlongum. Next base: position 20,831 of record JAEKDQ010000841.1, on the reverse strand, counting down.
TAGTAAACCATTAAAAGCCATTGGTTATAAAAAATTCAAAATATAGCATGTCAAAAAAAAGTAATAGCATGTTGAAAAAATGATAAAGTAATAGTATAGCATGTCTCAAAAACGTCAGATTATAGCATGTCGAAAAAAGTAATGAAAAAATTATAGAATACCATGTCGAAAATAGTCAAATTTACATTACGTCATTTTGCTGACTTTTTATCCAAAGTGACTTGCAATTGCGATATCGTCAGAGGCTGCACATGTTCGGGACAAATATGGGCTCAGTGTTTTGCTCAGGACACGGTGGTTGATGTATTACAGTGGGAATTGAACCCAGGACTGTGGAAAAAGTCATAGTAAAGCATGTTGAAAAAAGTCATATTATAGCACGTCAAAAAAGGTGGTACAAAAATTCATTGTATAGCATGTTGAAAAAGTGATAAAAAGTCATAGCATAGCATGTTGAAAAAGTCAAAGTATAGCATGTAAAAAAGTAGTCGATGTAGGGGGGAATTTAACCCAGGTCTCCCACATCTAAGGGATGTGTCCTATCAACTGCGCCTACACCACCCGTAGACCAGCATGTCGAAAAATAAAAAGTCATAATATATCATGGCAAACAATATTTCCAGCTTGGACCAGGTGTCAAACCTGGGTCAGAATCTGCAGTGATTACTTACTGGTTGCTTGTTGGCAGCACTAATAACATCTAAGCCAGTGTGCCACAGATGGAATTCAAGTTGAAAACATTATTAGCATACTTTTTTTTTTTATATAAAAGTCCTAGTATAGCATGTCGAAAAAGTCATAGTATAACATGTAGGAAAAAAGTCATAGTATAGCATGTTGAAAATAGCCATTAAAAAAGTCAAAGAGTAGTATGTTGAAAAAGTCATAGCTTAGGTACCAGCACCGTTATTGTACTCTACTCTACTTTATCCTAGTAGTTTCACACTTTGCTAGCTGGGCTAATTTCTAATGAAATAAAAGTTTCAAAGTATTAAATTCAAATTGTCAGCAGGTTTCCTCTGAATTTTCCATAACTATTACGCCATCTTTGCATCTTTACACTGATGAAGAGCATTGACTTTACAGATCTACAGTAAGCTTTAAAGTTTGGACCAGCGTGGCAGAATTCATTGATTTAACCCACCTTAAGTGTATTATTGTTTGTGCCAAATACATAATTGCCAGGCAACAAGCTTCCCTCTGGACAGTAATTGGGTAATTACTATTTACTGTATGTGCTTAGTTATGTATTTTCCATTTATTGCTTAGCAACAGAATTCTGGATGTAATAACTGAATCAGTAAACTAAAGCCTTGAAAAGATTTTTGTTGTTAATTTTTAGTAAGGCCATTCTCCACGTAAAGAACTGAGAAATAGGTCAAAAATAAATTATCCAAATCAAACTAACACTGACGCCTTTTGTGTGGAACATAACATTGAGCCATTTTATCAATAGTGAAGGAATTACTCTCTAGACTTTTTCATCCATCTCATAAATTTTCTTGAAGTATCTTCAGAGTCTTTTTAAACATATTCTTATATGGGTTACTTGATAGAATGATAAATGAGAAAGAGGTGCACCAAGGGACATTAGCGTTGGGGAGGCAGGATCCTGGGAAGCTGTGGGAGTCCCAAAGCAATGTTTGCCTTGGGCTTAGCCCAACTTGCCTCCCAAGGAAATGTGTGACTAATATAGTCTCCAAGTTTGAAAAATAATTGTTATCTCAAGCTTCAGTTCACACATGTGCTGTGCTTTGTAGCAGACCACAAATACTTAATGGAAGTGGTCCATGCCACAACTTGTTTTGCATATATTGTATATCCTGTGACTATTTCTTAAATTTTATTTCAGAAGGTAAAAATGCAGTATGTTATCTTACAAAGCAAAAACTAAAAATAAAGTCACGTTTTTCTCTTTTGCCCCACTTTTCTTTCCTCTCCTTGTGACCTTTTTCTCTTGTTTTCGCTTGTCCATGGTCATGTTACGAAATATGGCACAGGGATATAATGGACAGGATGGAAACAATGTCTCAATATATTTTCAGTTGAGTTTATTATAAGGGAAGACAGCTCCTCTAAATCCTTCTACAATTGCTGATAGTGGTAGGTGTAGTGACAAATTGGTTATTTATTATTTATCAGTTATTTTTTTTAGAAATGATCAGTGACAAGCGTTACTTGTTAAAAAAAAATTATCTGCAAGCTGCAACTTAATATCAAAGATGAATTAAGCCCAAGCATAAAGTTGTATCTCTCTGAAAAGCACTTTGAAGAGTAATTGTGATTTGCAGATTAATTTGGCTTGAAACAAAGTTATTACATAGAGACCACTTGGACAGTTGATCAAAGAAATGAAAAGGAGACACAAGTAGTTTATTATAAAACATTGGTTTCTTCTGATTGAAAAGTATATACAGCTTACAGTAAAATCTAATCTTAAATTGTAACTTTAATACTCTTGATCTGAATTACTGCTTTGGACTGGTGGAAAGTAACAGTACATTGTCTGTACTTCATTACAATTTTCAGATACTTGTACTGTAAGTATTTCCATCGTATGCTACAATATAGTTCTCCTCCCAACTGACAATTATAGTTACTAGTTACTTGCCATATTAAGTGCTTGCCAAAAAAAATGTTTCATTCAAAATAAAATGCAATATTAAAGCTAAAACAAGGTTTCTGACCTCTTTGTCTTGCAATGTCTCAAAAAAAGCAGTGTCTAGTGTGGGTCCGTTTTGTCCATGAGTTGTCACCAAAGAAAAATTTCCACTCAAAACGTTATGGATGCTTTCATTCAAATAACTGTTTGAGACCCAAAGAAGTAAAATATTATATACATTATGATTATGATTATTATTTCCCAAAAAGAAAAGTCTGAAAAAATATAAAATATATACTTTGACCCTACTTTTTCCTACCCTGTTTATCATTTCATGACCCCAGATTTATCTTGTGACCCTTTCAAGGGGACAACCCCTTGGTTGGGAACCAAAAGAAAAATAAATACCAAATATAGATGAACTAGCTCCAACTCAACCAGCTTTACAATTGAAATACTACTTACACATTGTAACATCAGTATTAACAATCAAATATGAAATAGTTATAATGACTAACTTGGGGCATTTTTTAGGCAGAATGAATACTATTATGTTAGATACTTTAACAATATTTAGCTGACAGTACTTTTACTTACTTAAGTAGGATTTTGAATAGAGGATGTTTACTTTTAAGAGACTATTTACATTGTTGTATTGGTAATTTTACTTCAGTAAAAGATCTGAGCACTTCCTCCACCACTGCTTAATGAACAGGAGGGAAGACGTAAAGTTTTGAATCTAGTATGGAGGAAAACATTTTGGTACTACATATTGAATGCCTCAAATACTTGCATCATTACCAGTACACAAATACAGTGTAAAAAAAAATTGGTTCAGCTCCAAAGGAATGCAAAATCCAGTTGAGGTAACGTTAAGAACTTGAAAGAGCACACAGCTGAACACACGTCAATTCAGAATAAGCCATTTTTATTAACTGTCAAAATACATATACAGGCAGCATAACTGGGAGGTGGCATTTTTTAATCTAAACCAGTTATTGATCTTCTGAGGTAGCTTCTTCAAATTGATTACCTTGATAAGGTGGGATAGCGTGAAAACCTTAGCGGGGTAATACGGCATAAGTGCATTGAAGCAATGCTTTCTCTTGTTTTCTCAAGTTAACAGTTGATTGAACAAGACATCAGATGCAGCACATTGATTTAACATATCCTCATGTGGTTCCAATATTATCTGAAACATAACTTTGATGAAGCTTTGTTGTGGTGATTTCATCGACAGCTTTCCTATAGCTTTTGCTGATTTCACTGTCAACTTCACACTGCTATTAAGTTTAAATTGTTATACTAAATAATTACAGTTCTGCAGTAAGACTATGGTTAAGCTTAAGTAGACTTACCACATTTTATAAATACATTGTAGCCCTAATAAAGATGAGATTTAAACAACTTCCCTGAACGTACTAACAGAAATTAAAACTTTAAAAATGTACTGTAGTCTACCCTGCTGCATTCTAACAACTCTGGGATTCTGTACATTTTATGTAGCACATTTATATTTATGAAACATTTAGCAGTCCTGAATAGTAAAAAAAAAATAATAATACAATGTTGATCATTTGTGCTATGAATGAAGAAGAAATGGAAAGGAAGATGTTTTTATACTTTACACACTTAATAAAATGAATAAAATAGTAATAAAAAGATAAAACTTTTGTAAATGTGTGGTGCACTTACTCTTCTTTCCTAGTCCAACCTAAAGTACCAGTTTTTAACCACATCTAGACACACTGGATTAGAACATTACTGGTAGTTTCAAATATAAATAGTTGTAAATTTGTGCTATAAACTTGTAAAATACACATCACTTTGCTTAGAGCAATAACAGTAGCAAATATGCTTTAATTCCATAGTGATTTTTCCCCGATTGTTGGTTTTGTTTATTTCATTAAAATTATCTTGCAACTACAGTACAGACATATTCAGCCTTATATACTGCCATTATATAGATTACTCTAACATAAATGGACCCTCTGATATTCCTCGTGCAGTATGGTTTACAATACAGTATATTACATCCATAAGTGCTTTTATTTCCCTCAATTCCCCACATACTGAAATTGCCTTAACACATTTTCATCATGCCCCTGCACTCAAGAACAGCTGGAAAGATCTTATCAGGTATTCTTATATATTTGCATAATTGTTAATATACCTCACAGCGTTGCATTAAAATTTAAATTTCCAACCACAAACAGTGAGCAGAGGGGACCACTATTCTCAACAGACAAATGCAGGCAGAGGGAAAATGGATACAATTTGCATAGTACTGAAGTGACATCAAGGAAGGCTGCAAGGAATTGTTGGTCCACAAAGTATTCTTTTTATATGAGCCAAAGTCACATCCACCAGTTAGTGCAGGTTAGCACATGAGGCAGGTATTTGTGCTAATGGGCTATTTTAACCAGAGGTGGGTAGTAACGAGTTACATTTACTCCGTTACATTTACTTGAGTAAGTTTTTGAAAACATTGTACTTCTAGGAGTAGTTTTAAATCACTATACTTTTACTTTTACTAGAGTAGATTAGTGAAGAAGAAGCTGTACTCTTACTCCGCTACATTAGGCTACAATGAGCTCGTTACTTTTCTTTTTACCTCTTTGGTATTCTACGCGTCATTGTTTTTATCCCCCCGCGTACGTCTCATTTCATTTTAGTTTTATTTTGACAGAGAGAGAGAGACTTCACGCGACCATACACGATCTCAGCGGCGGGACGTGTTAGCTTTACAGTCGTAGCAAAACAAATGTTAGAATCAACCGTCGGCAGTGCAGACAGAGACGAGGAGGAACACCTCCGGCCTCATAGTGAAAGCATGTTTACCTTTTAATAAAAGTGAGAAACAGCAGCTATACATTATGTGGCGCCTTATGTGTCGACCAAAACAAACGGACATTTCAGCTTTCAAAAACTCAACATCTAACCTGAGAAAACATGTAGCAGTTATTTTTGTTTTTGCTGTGGATAGGTGAATGTTTGTCTTTTACACATGTTTTGAACATTTCATCTATATATATATATAGTATCCATCAAAATTTGATGTTTAAGTCTCTTCACTTAAATTTTAAATTTATAAATTTATAAATTTATATTATATAAATTGTAATTAATAAATTAATTTAAATTTATTCTATTGATTGGATGAACTATAATTTGCCTAAAGATGATTATTTTGTATTTTTGTCTGTCTGATTAATGCTTGTGTTAAGAAATAAATCAGACGTTACTCAACAGTTACTCACTACTTGAGTAGTTTTTTCATCAAGGACTTTTTACTCTTACTCAAGTAATTATTTGGATGATTACTTTTACTTTTACTTGAGTCACATTATTGTGAAGTAACAGTACTTTTACTTGAGTACAATTTTTGGCTACTCTACCCACCTCTGATTTTAACACAGGAGTCAAGCACAAATGAGCTCCTCCACATCAGCATGAATAAATTGTTGAGGGGTGAATGGCTGGGAGTAACACCCCAAGCATAACATGCAGGTCAAAGCATCCATGTTGCACTTTGTTTGCTTCTCTGTTGCTGTGGAACAATATTCTATGTCAGTATCAAACTATTTTTTTCTCAGTGTCCCTGGTAATAACAAATAGTCCTTTTATCCTAGCAAGGCGACATATCTAGCTTTTTTAAAAGACTTTTTAAAAGAGGATGTTTGTGCATGAATGTGGATAAAAGTATATTCATAAAGTCTAATCTGATGGCTGCAGTTAAATCCAATGGTTGGTTGTTGGTCTGTGGGTTATCTGAACTATCTGTCTACAGTTTTTTAGCAATTAAAAGTCAATTAAGACAGATGCAAAAATAGTATGCAGTATATTTTTTATACTGTATACTGTGATGCTCATAGATCTATAGAGCTGTATGTATGCACCCAGTAGAACCAATCACCATATGTGTTTACCATTGGTTATCAGAGGAAGTTGAATGGGCTCTGTTTCTCTCCTATCAGCAAAGACAGTAAGGGTTCCATTCAAAAAGGGTTTTTACCTTTTATAATTCCTCTAGGATACACTCTGACTTTATGATTGGATTCAAACTCTCACTGCTAATCCAAGTCGTCATACGTTGGACCTGTTACTTCTCCCCCCTCACAATAAACTGTTAGAAGTTCCCTGATGTAAGGTTTGTCCTAATTATATTATGGAAATTATGTTATTATGAATTGTAATATTAAAAACAGTTTCTTGTCATTTAATCCATATTAAGTATGCTTAACAAAGTGTCTCATCAGAAATTGTTAATGTTTTGTGGATTTAACCATATTTTAGAGGTTTAAATCTTGCTGTTTATAAATACTGGGGAAATGTTTGTATTTAATAATGAATTTAATATTATTATTATTATTTACACTGTTGATCAAGTATACATTTAGTGATGGGGAAATATGTTATTTTGCCGTACAAGATTAAGTTTGAACAGTGTTCAGTTCCTCAGTAGTCGTCCCCCCTCCCTTGGCAAAGCCCATCAGAAGCTGTCAGTTAAAGTGATCAACCCTTCCATTGATCAGCTCAGATAAGCTCAGACACGCTGCCACATGTTCTGGGGCGGCATTACCCCTTTTCCTGCTTGCTTGCTTATTTCTATTTTATCATAAACGTTGCTGCTCCTCAAGACCAACATTTGAGGCCGTGGTTCATAATTGTCATAGGGTGGAAACTAAATCTGGTCTGTTGAACAAAGTAATATTATTTACACAACAACACTTTAGATGAGTAAACCAGAACAATAACTTCAGACACGTGTATTAATGATGCAAATAATAGCGTGTTAAAAATGTGATATTCTCAAATGGCAAATCCTCTATTCAACTGAGGACCCTCCCATGTCAGCCAACTGATGAGATTGACCAGGACATCATCCAAGACAGTGGGAGCAGTGTCCCACTGCAGACACGGCAGAATTAGTTTTTATGAGACCAAGACAAGAAATGCTGCGCACTAACGATACATCCTGTATGAATGAGGGTGCTGCTTGCTAAATTAAACATTGGGCCGTGGATGGCATAAAGGTAAAGCGGTTACTAAGTGATGCATCCATCTATGTATGTGTACAGCTCTGCAAAGGAAAAAAAATGTCTTGAATAAAATTCCCACAAGCAAAATTACTGGCCCCTTGAAATACACTGAACAAAATAATAAACGCAACACTTGAACAACACACAACACCTGTGAGGTGGATGGATTATCTCGGCAAAGGAGACATGCTCACTAACACAGATTTAGACAAATTTGTGAACAATATTTGAGAGAAACAAGCCTTTTGTGTACATATAAAAAGTCTTAGATCTTTGAATTCAGCTCATGAAAATAAGGGGCAAAAACAAAAGTGTTGCGTTCATAATTTTGTTTAGTATAGTACTAAACAGAATACATTACAAATGCAAATGGGGTCGAGGTCAACCTACCGTACACACAAGAGTCACTGCAAAAGACAGTTGAGATGGATTATTGAGGTCATAACTGTTAATGCTAAGCTTCAAGCTTTTAAAAAAGCTGTTTTACTCGGGTTAATGTTGGACTTTGAAAAAGCAGTATGAGGCTTGCATTTCCTTGGCCTCAGGGGAAGTTGTTTCCAACAGAGCTCTCAGAACTCCTGTTTGCTGCCTCTGTAAATTCAGGGCTGTATTTATTTTACATATAGATGGCAAGCTTACAGTATATTGGCCCAAACATTGACAATAACCTCCAGATTATATTAGTAAGTATACATTAATTATTACAATTTCCTGCTTGAAGCTGTACAATGCAATGCAAGCATTACATATTTTCAACCCCAGGTTGTAGTAATATACAGTTATAATGAATTAATTGTGCACAAAGAATTGTTTTTATGATCAGTTTATCTATTAACTCTTTTTTACTTTCCTTTTTTGACTTTGTCTATAAAATGTCAGCAAATAGTGACTGATCACAATTCCCCTTTTCTAGGTGACACATTTAGCTTGTTATGGCCAGCCATAAGCGATGTTTAATTTACAAAAATACAAAGCAACTGTTTTTTCTGTCAATCAAATAATCAACTAAATGGCATTTTAAACATTAACAAGAGTCACATCTTTCGAATACAAAAAGACAATGTATTTGCACATAAATACATGAAAAGATAAAAGTATCTGTTCATTATTTATTCTGCTGTACTAGGGAAAATAAGTGTCAGATTCTGTAGACCTCATCCATGATTTGTCTGTCAAGAAAATGCTACAGAGCATTGCATAACCCTCAGCAGGCAGTTGAGCAAAGATATGAATTAAATTCATGCATAAAAGCCTTGAAACAAACAACATTTACTGAGTTGGTTGTTCCTGAATGAATACAAGAAGAAACATTTATGTAACAGTAACTTAGACACAGCCATATGTATGTATGTTTTGAATTGGTCAAGTGTTATGATGTGATATGCAGGGAATGGTGGACCCACATGCAGAGAGCAGGCAGAAGTTTTTTTTGCTTGAAGATTTATTAATTCAACAAATGCAACAATAACACAAGGAATCCAAACGAAGGAAGGCAAAAACTAAGTCCAGAAAGCAAAAGGAAAAACAGCAAGCTAACGAGATGAGAATACAGAGAACACAGGAAAACCTAACATACAACATGCGGCTGCAGTGACATGCTACAAACAAATTGATCTGACAAAGGGAACAGAGAGTCTAAATACAAGCGGTAATGAGCAAACAAGGAACAGGTGATACAACAGGTGAAAAACATCAGGGCGGGGAAGAACAATCAGACAGGAGGAAAAACATGGACAGGAAGTAAAACTAGACAAGACAAGGGGCGAAAACCGAGACGTCAAAATAAAACAGGAATCCGAACATAGACTTACTGGAAAACACAAGACAGGAAGTACAACTAGACAAGATAAGGGAGGAAACACAGACTAGGACATGAAACAGTAAACTGAAAAACAACAGGGAACAGAAACTTACACAATAATCACTGAATCATACACAATCAACAGGAAACAAAAACCCACAGTAGAGAAACAATCAATAGGGAAATACAGGAAACAGAAACAGAAATATACAAACAGGAAACAGAACTCTACACAACCACAAGAGAAATATACACAACCACAGCAGTCAAGGTCTGAAGAGCAGGGTTTCAGCCAAACCAAAGAAGGAAGAAGCTAAGACTCAGCGGGTGCACAATAGTCCCTGTTCATTGGCTTTCACCACATATTATACTGGATATTATTTACTTCAAATGCAACATGTAAATCAATTCATGTTAATTAAAGAATAGTCATTTGTTTAATGTGAACTGATCCTTTAAGACAATGTTTGCCTGTGATTGTGTTTTTTTTTTATGTAAAGCATAAAGACTTCTTTCTGGTAGTCACATTCAATTTCACAAGATACAAAGTTGAGGCACACAAAGTTTGTACCATAGAGCAGAAAATAAGCAATGAGCTCATTGCTTATCCTTTCAGCGTTATTCGCATGTTGCATCACACATGAAACCTGATAAATTATTTAATCTTTAGCTATACAGCAAAATGCTGTCAGTCAGATGGAGGCAGTATACATTATGCAGTTTGGACATTGTCTGTTGAAGAAAAATTATGTGACATGGTGAAGGGAAGAGTTGCATTCTTACTTCCATTAAAATGAATAGAGCCAAGTGCCTCACTTTCTTCCCCAGAGATGTATTCAAATATAATTATATGTTTCCAGGTGAAGGGGCCCAGGAGCTCACTGGTTGCCGAGGAAATTACACCAGTTTAATTTGAGCAATCTCAAATCATTTTACTGAGGGATTGGCGAGTGAGACCAGTGGTGCTGTTACATGGACAATCTAAAAGACATACATCATATCCCTGTGGTCAAAATTATGCTAAAAAATGGTAAACGTGTGATGACTTTGTCCCACTTATAGAAAATATGATTCATATAAAACAATACACCTAGCAATACATGGTTTCCAGCAGTTTTAGACATATCCAAAAATATCTTCAAAGTACTTGTAACACATACATGTAAGATTCTTATCAAATAAAATAACAAAACATGTAAACATCACAATCAACACTCACGTAAAAGACAGAAAAAAAGACCCCCCGTCCATGTTAATACAATCAGTTCTCCAAAACCCAGAAAATTATGGATGAGCAATTGAAATCTTGCTCCACGTTTTTATTAATGTGGGACTGGGTTATGGTTATGTGACACACTTTATTTTTCAGACCCCAGCTGCATGTATTCCATGGTGTTGGCCATGAATAGAAGCAGGAAGTACAAAATAAAAATAGAAAAGCTTTTCCAAGGCTTTTCAAACTATCCAACACTGAAAACCTGCCATGTCCTACAAATCATTTGAGTATTAAGGTACAATTACCTGCACATAAAGAGCACACATTCAATGAAAAGATATCCCACCCTGTCTTTGTTTAGGGGCGGGGTAATACAGGGGAACAGTCATTTTTTCACCACTCTTTTAAAATAAACTCCTCAGCCCCAAAAAGAGTGTTATATTATACAGTACCAATATTTATTAAACGCTTCTCTCCTCAAGGGAGTGTCTTGGCAGAACACAACCATTTTAAACTGCATCAACACAATATTTATACACATTCAAATTCATTTAGTAAAAGTAATGCTGTCTGAAAAGTGAAATATGTATTACAGCTGTCTCAGGTTCCGTTTAAATTCTCCCTATGAGGACTATCAAACAAATTGAACAAATGTGCATGTCTGGACAGAAACTTACTATTTTTTAATAAAATTATTTGTGTGCTCCTTCAATTGACCTCATAAGCAATTCTTTTTAATTATCTTGTTATGTCTTTGCTCAATGAAAACAAGAACAAATGAAAGTGGTACGATTGTTCTCTAAAGGGCCATTTACAGGGTTAAAATGAAGGGTAAAAACACCTCTTTTCTATGAGCACTGCTGATTATTCTTGGAAACAAAGACAATTCTGCCTGGGTAAAGATGTTAAAGACATTACTGGCACAGCAAGGGAGCAGAATAAACACAAAAGTGCTCTTTACTTGTTTTAACCTCTGCTTGTCTTAAATAGGTCAACGTCTTCAATATTCCATTAGTATCCTGTTGAACACAGAACATCAGAGAGACAAAGGATAACTGCAAATCCAAAAACAATTTGAACAGTTTAAATTAATAATGGCATTTTTAACATACATTAATTTTAATTTACAGGGACTACCAATTTATGCACATTCTAATTAATGAATTCTTTTTCATCTTTGTTCATTTGAAGATAGTGAGAAACTTACATTTTCTTTTGTTGAAAGGTGTACGCTTTTGTTTGACATTTACTGTACCCACTTCACATTAGTAATAAGTAATAAGTGATTATCCACATTCACTTCAGTCAATCAGTATTTTTTACTGTATACAGGAGAATGTCATGGTCTGACGATAGTTATGACTTTTCTTTAGCACCATGACTTCTCAGAATTGGTTTATGCAAAGCATGCAGCATCTATTTCATGGTGGTATCTACAAACTGATTATCTCCTGTATGCTATGGTTGTTTTTTTATTCCTACATTTATTTTTCTATCAACAGATTTATGTAGAATATGAAGTGTTTTTAGGTTCTAAAATCCCATTAGGGAAATGATTTAGCTTACCACACCTTCAGGACATCTGAGAGAAGCAGAGTTCACAGATGGTGGTTGAAAGATTGAGGGTTTCCTCACAACCCATCTGCAGGCCTGGTGTAAAAGGAAAGGACTCAATCTGCAGTGCTTCAACAAACACAACACTCTTTCTGCTGCAGTTCGTGGGGTGCAGCGTGGATAGGAAAAACAAAGTTTGAACTGAGACTGAAACAAATATAGATATCCAATCCCTTTGTGCTACTTTATATTATCAATGGTGATGGTTAAATATATGTATTATCTTGGACAATATCTTGGTGTATTAGCTTTGTGTACCTTTTTTGATTGATTTGAAATTTTCACATTGAATCAATTGAAAAAAAAGGTGCAAGTGACAGCTTCCAGCTGAATACCTCATCGGCTAAAAATCAAAAAATCAGATGAAGTGGAGTAAGACTGTTGTGTGGCTGTACTTCTCAAAAGAGAAAAGATGCAACCAGAACTCTCATTCTTTTTTAGTCCCTGAATCAGACTAGAAAGGTATTTAATGGTAGAGACTGAGCTGAAAGTAGTAAATGTAGGAGTAAATTTAGATTCAACAATTAACCTTCATTCTTTAGACTTCGGGAGGAAGCTGGAGAGGAGAACCCGTGCCAAACCCACACGGGGGAGAACATGCAAACTTCACACAGAAAGGCCCAAGCTGGCTAGTGGGTTCAAACCCTCTTGCTGTAAGAAAACAGTGCTGACCACTGTGCTACCATACCACCCATGGATTTAGCAGAATTATTAATATAAAGTTTAGATAAATTTGAACTCCTGTTCCTTAACACACAGTATATCACATCCCTGAAATAGCCAAAGTTCCTAAATTACATTGCCATGCCCTCCCTCTACTATTTGCACACACTCAGTGGTAGGCAGATACAAACCTTAGCTGGTGAGCTGCCAAGCCGTGGCAGACACATTAGACAGTTGTTAGCACAAAGTAAGGTCATGCTCAAACTTAAGTGGCCAAAACTGTGAACCCGTGCCCTGCTCACTGGAGAGGTTAATAGGGATTAACAAAGAAGGGCTCTCTTGGGAGACTTTGTTGTGTTGCCCGTTTTTAAAGTTGAGCGTAGACTTGACATACAACGAACAATAGGAAATTGTAGTTCAAGAAGCCATAATTTGTACCAGTTTCTTCTTATCTTCTTGTGAAGTAGAGACAGAAAAGTGTGTCTGTTTTGGCATGTGTCAATGTCCATACATACTGTGTTAAGCTCTGGTGCAAACAATCAGTCTTGGCATAAGTGTGGAGTGATTGATAACAGTGCGATATTGAGGCAAGGACCTGTGGCCGTTTGGGCAGGGTCAGCAATCTGCCCCTCAAGGCTGAGCTAATGAATGAATAACAGAGCTATTATTATCACTGTGATAAAAGCAGGACAGAGCACTGCATCAATACAGGATCTATATTAACAATGCACCATTTCTGAGAGCTGAGAAACCAAAGCCTCAGTTGTGAAATCCAGTTTTGGGATATTTAATAGAGTGTTCTTGTTTAAAGGCTGGCATGCTTACTCTTCTTGAAGTTAGGTGAAGAAATGGGAGCAGAGCTGCCAACTTTTCCAAAAACCTTGGAGCGAGATTTGGTGGGGCTAACCCATATTTTTCCACGTACAAAGCAATTTCTTTGGCTTTTTCAGCATCATTATCCTTCAGGGTTTAAATTTGGATTTGTTATGTGTTGGGGGATGGGAGGCTCTCCCTAGCGGGGTCTCGGGGTATGCACCCCCTGGAAATCTTTTTGAAAAATAAACCATTAAAACTGGCACTTCTGGAGACTTTTGTGCAAAAAAAATGGAGAAATCAAGTCATACATGATATGTGCAAAACAATAGGGTTAAGAGCCTTTGCATTGTCGTAGTATCAACAGGTATTAGGGCATTCAGCATTTACATTATTTACATTATTAACTTCTTATAATATAAGAACTGACCCAGACAATGTGCCAAACATAATGAGCCACATGAAGAGACAGTAGCATATGTCAGCAACAGCTGAGAAGATTTGGGTCTGTGGTGAACAGGTCCAGGGGTCCCTGGTGTAGGGACCAGGGACCCAAAGTTAAATTAATGTTGAGGGATCAGCTGAGATCACTGAAGTTCTAAAGAATGAGAACCACTGATTTGCATAAATTCTAATCCTTTAACCTTTGTGCCAAGGCTCAGTAATGTTTGGCCCTCATCCTCTGTGCCCCACTTACTGTATTTACTTTTTTTCACATTAATACTCAATGGGGCACAACATAAATTAAGAAAAATAAACTTGGAGAAAGGAGCACATCAGTCAGCAGCATTTATATCATGTGGTTGAATCCAGTTAGCAGTTTTGGTGAAATACTTTTTTGCACACAGTGAAAAATGAAGGAACGAGCATTTTCACTATGTCAGTTCTCTTTCAGTGAGTGATCTGCTGCAGCAATGAAGTCATAACTCAACAAAATGAGGATTATGTTAATAGGATGTATTACACGCCTATACATAAATTGGAATAGGGACAATGAGAAATGCCTCCAAAATGTTTGCATATGAAAATAGGTTTCTTATAGGCCAATAATGCTTGAAAACGTATGTGCTATTTTCCCATCCTATGTGACGCTCAATATTTTCTGTTTATATTTTCCATATATATTTATATATACTTTCCATCTCATTCTATTTTGTCATTATTTCTGTCGCCAACTATTTGTTTCCTTTCTTCCAACTCTTTTACCTTTTTAACCTTATTTGTGCTCACTCTCAGCATATCCCTTCTTTTACTTCTCTTCTTATTCACCTACTCCCTTGTCTCAACCCTTCCATTATTTTAATTTTGCCTACCTCTCACCTATCACTCCCTCCTCCCTCTTTACTTCATCATTCCATCTTTGTACTGGTGCAGCTGCAGAAATTAGACTTGGCTGTGACTAATCTGCTGGCAAAGCCTCCGAGGGCCCCTTGGGGTGCCTCTTCACAGAGGACACATGTGATTGATTGAACCTGGGGAAAACTTTGTCAGGCTAGCCATCATGACTGGATCTCTTGCCTGATAATAAATTCCCTCTTCCCTCAAGTACTATGGGGAGACACAAGTGACATGTGATGCATTTTCATGACACATGGTGCTCTGGACTGTTAGAGTTGATCTACATTGCTAGATTCTACTTTCTCTTATAAGAGCAGTCTTGTTTCCTTTCTAATCCCATGGTTACATGTCACCAACCCTACACTAGCCAACACATTGTTTTATGTGCAGCAGGCTTATGTGTTTAAAAGCGATTAAGTGTGAAAGAATAATTTGATAATGTGTGTGATTGTGTGTTCTTGTGAATATGAGCATTAGTCTGTCCAAATATGGAAAGACAGGGTGTGTGTTTGGTAACTGTCTTAGTGTGTGAGCAATCAGTTCAAAAACCCACTTCTTGGTACTAAGCCTAGTGTGGATATCAGATGAGGGCAATAGGGAGAGAGAATGGGGGAATTGAGTTTATTGGCAAAGTGTCGTGACAAATTGATTTTCTCATTTAAATCCCAGACAATGGACAAGACACAGCAGGTTGACTGTTTCTCTCCCTAAATGGCCAATTTTTCGCTTACTTTCACAGATAAATGCCACTAAGTCATTAAGAATCGCAAGATAGACCCCTGCACCAAAACCAGAGGGGCTACACAACCAAGTCTCTCTCTCTTTCACCTCTCCCTTCTCCATCCCACACATGTTCATTTATCAAGTCTGCTACTCATGGCGCTGGAGCACAAGTCCATGTATTCTATCACAGGCTTAGTCACCCATTGAAAAGACTCTGCACATTTGTCATTGGGCTGCTAGATTCTTAGTGAGGTTAGCACACACAGCCGAAATACAAACACGAACACAAACACACACACACATTGTAATTGAAAACCAACAGCTTCCTTGACAATAGGTAAAATATAGTCACTAATTTACAACAGTATTGCACTGTACACTTTATAGAAAATGATCTATAAGTAATATAAATAATATGATCTATAAAGCGGCCTACACATGATCTGCACTAAACCTGCTCTGCGCTGGCCGCTCCATTGTTTTCCTATGGTGAGAGCTGTACCGCCCAACTAGGCGCAGCGCTACCCTGTGCATTGTGCATTGCTCGGGATTTCCGTCGTGCACTGGGCTTGAAGTTTTTTGCTGCTGACCTTTGAATGCGCCATCAATTCCAGAACGTTCCCACATTGTGTTTTGCCTCTCTGCTCTGCGCCCTACCTCGAGGTTTTACCACGGATCATTTGTAGGCGGCGTAAGGCTTAAACAGACAGATAGATTGCAGTTTGTTGGTAATAGCCCAAGAAAAAATGGAGCATATAGGTTTTTTTTCTCTGTGTGGGGCCTCTCCTCTTTAGGATCCTAAACCCCACCTGAGTGTAAATAGGAAAAAAAATCAAAGGTATTATCTGTTAAGTTTTAAACTCTTAAACTGGTCTAACCTGCATTATCAGGACTTTGTGGGTGTCATTTGATCAGATTAGATTGACAGTAACCAGTGAATACTGCACATTTTAAGCACATTATTTTTCCAACAAAAATCTCACAAGAGAAATAACTAAAACTGTTATAAATTTGATGTGTGTTCATGTAGGACATTGTGCACTGCACAAAGTAAGAAGCCGTATAAGAAAATGTCAGGGTCCTTAAAGCTGCAGTAGGGAGTTTTGAGAAAACGTGGACTTAGCCTAGAAATTTGAACAAGCACACCTTACAGGCTCCTCCCCCTTGCTCTCTGCTGCGCTACAGCCCCCCCTCCACAGCTCCTCCCCCACAGCAGAGCCTGCCATGAACGTGCAGGCTAGTAAGCAGGGCCCCCGATGCTTTCCACATCCTCATGGACAATACAGGGGATTTATTCTGAGGAGGGTATAGCTGTTGTGTGCTGTGCTTTTAAAACTTTGAATACTTTATGTAAAAAAAAATTGCTTATTTAAAATATTTCTAGTTTTGTAAATATTTTTCAATAAAAGGGTTTATAATTATTTATCGCTCATTTGTGAGAACAAAAGCAGCACTTTACACAGTACATTACTGAATTACCTTTTGGATCAATTTAAAACACGAAACTTTCAGTAGGAATGATGAATAACTGAGGAAGCTCACTAAGCCAAGGAATAACAACATCTTAGAAATATGTCTTAGGTTTTATTTTGCATATGGGTAAAATAAATAAGCTTTTTTTGCAAAGTACTCCTGCACAAGGACATACTGAACATTTTGATTTGGACTGAAAGACGATTCCGTCACATGCCTGTGTGTCTGGAGCAATGTCTGACCTGTTGAAGGAGCATAAAGAATTTGTGTCATTTGATTTACAAATTACATCCTGAGGGGGAAGCAAACGTGTATGTTTAAAAATAATCAAATCAAAAAACAGATTTTTGCCTTGCCAAACGTTGACAGGGACAGAGCACAATAAGTAGTTTCACCATAGCTACATCATTGCTCCGCTGATATGGTAGTATCTCATTCAGACGGTCGCACAGACACAGAGGCCCATTCGGGTCTCTGACAAAGTTTAGAGGAGGCTGTACGCTGCTCTTCATCGGAGGTCTGCACAGATGCAACGTCACTTTCCACAGCAGAGCGAGTCCACTAAAATGAACTAAAGTTGCTACACTTAGCAGCAGCCGCTGCTCACCTCTATCTTTACAGAGAGAGTGGACGCGATGCGACAGACGGGTCTGTGATACTCAGAAGCCGGGGAAATGCACCTGAGATGGCTCGTGAAAAAAAAGTTCTCAGTTTGCGACAATTCGAAACTTCCACAGACAGGGAGCGCTCTTGAACCCCCTCACAGTCTCTGAATGCACAACTAGTCAATCATAATTGGCTCAACAGGTAGATCTATAGATAAACTCATCTTTCAGAAATTTGACCGACCGGGTTGACACTTCAGCGTGAGACATAGGGGGTGTGGCGTGTGAGCGTGTGCAACCAGTCAAATGCCACTTACTGTTACATCAGGCTAGGTTTATGTAAGTGGCTCTGTTCTTTTCTGTGCTGAATTTGGAGGAAGTTTACACATTTCGTTAGTCCGCAACCTCAAAATCTTTTAAAAACAGAATAGTTTTATTATTACCCTGCATTACAGGACAAAAGCTTCTCCTGTATTTCCATGTCTTCTATAAGGATCATTAACTGATGTGGATGCTGACTTTTGCTTGGAACTTGTAACCACAAAAAGGTGCTGCTTTGCGATGGTGTCGCTGCAGGAGCAATCGGGGCAGGATTCTAGACTAATGCTAAAAGTTAAAATTTGTTGTATACATTGCTATGTTTTATTAAGCATGCCTGTTCTGATAACTGGCAACCTGACATCGGTAAAATGTAAATTAATAGATGGACTGTTTGAGGAACAACACATTTTATATAGGGCTACAAAACAACAGGGAATGTTCAATGGAAAACTTCTGCTACTAAACCATGCACCCCTGCTTTAAACTACATTATTACCCTAATGATGCCAGTCAATAGGGCCACTATACATACGATGTGACAATCAGTTGAAGCAACTAATTTAAGACACAAATTACATTCACTGAATGTACTGTCATTCACTGAGCGACGGTCTGTAAAGCTTTGAATGCATATAAAGAGATGGGAGGTTACGGCAGATGAAGTCATGTGATGTAAATTCAACAATGTTGTTGATAAGGGCCATGGGCAGGCATTTACCACAGGAGAAAAGAAAAAGGTATAGTCACCTAGAGGCGTGATAACTAGTATTTAACCACATATTTAACATTAAGACCCTTATCATATTCTTTCTCATATAACCATTGTTGCACCCTCCTATTTAAATAACACAGACACTCTTCAATAAAAATAAAATAATAGTAAGCAAACATGAGATTCCAATGCATTGTTGTGCCAACTGTCTGCATGTGGGTGGACATCACTGATGCTGGCATCAGCATCATTAACACCCTGCATTATTATCAACTCCTCCTCTACCTACTCTTCACAATGTGTTTAATATGTGAGACATGACATAATATGTTGTCAGGGTTAACAGCAGTTGGCCTCAGTTGAACATTATGTTGCTATAGCAACCCCTACTGTTGCAGTTTAACTGACACTGTTCCAACACCGGCTATCTGGACAAACCAGCCACCGATAAAGCTGGAGACAGACACCAATCGATGGTTGTGATGCATTTTGGTTTTGCTTGGATTTTCTGTGTGAAACCAAACCAAACCAAGGGGAAAAGACTCCAAGTTTACAAACTAACTGATTTGGACCACAGGAAACAAACTGTAGGTGTGAAAATGCCCTAAGTAACATTGTTTTAAACACTTAGCTACTTGCCCAAATTATGATGAATGTTATCTATCCAGGGACGGCAGATTATGTGGAGATGTTGGACTGGGGCAAAAAAGCAGAAAGAGAACAATAAGAAGAAATAAAATGCCAACATGTCATGTGGCCTAATAGCTAATATGTTAAGCAGGTTTAACTCAGACTTAGGGAGTACATATAGGTAGGGCGGTTCGCGTTCAGATCAGGTTTTCACCACAAACAAACCACTCCAGAGTTTGATTTAAAAGTATACCAAGACCACTTCTTCAAGGAGGTATCGGTATGTCTTTTTTTTGGTCCGCATTTGGTGCGCATCCCCAGTTCTATTGCTACATTCACACCTACCCAAACTCTAGTGCAATTCAAATTAATTAAATTAGGTGGGTGTGAAAGACCCCTTAAATATTGTGCCGTTTTTTTTCAATTTAACCACCAGTCCACACAGCCACAGAGAGGCAGCATCACAGCAAGCCAGAGGTTAACACACACTCACACTAGAACATGGTGTTCAAAGAAACTGGAAGATTAGGCCAGGGAGAGCAGTGACTTAAAACAACTTCAGACAGATGCAGTGATGCGTTTTTCTGGATCTATTTGGCAGGTTGGCGGGTGTTTAATTTCAAGTCCTATTTGCAAGTACAGTATATTATGGACAAAGGTTTCAGTGTCTGTCCTGCTGAATTCAACTGTCTTAGTCTAGTTTGTTCCCTCAAAGAGAGACCTCTGCACATTTCAAGCTGTGTTTATGTTCATTCGTGTGTATGTCTCACCAAGACACACCAAGTCTTTGAAAGCAACAGAGGTATTTAAAACAGATGACCTTTTAATAATTACCTTTTCAGAGTGGGATTTCCCTTCTTAATAACTGTCCACCCAACATTTCAAAGGTTATTTTATATCTGTTTTTTCATGTCTCACTGTGAAAGAGGCTTTAGGTCTGTTCCCCGTTATAAGCTTTTCATGGCATTGCAGCTTGTCTGCATGCTCTCACTGAGGTTCTCAAGGGGTTCAGTCTGTGATGGCCATCCTGTAAAGCAAAGACCCCATGTAAAGCCGTCCCAGTTTACCACCTGGACCATGTTCCGATGTGTTCTCTTCTCCCCTAACCTCCCAAGTGACCAAAGTATGACATGTGTCAGTGGTGCGTATTAGTGTTGGGAGATGGAATGGGGAAATGGCAGGGTTAGCCTCCCTTTTAAAAGTCAATGATGGGTGAGAAGGACATTCTGCAACAGTGAACAGTTCCTTTACAGTGCTCTCTTTGCACACATTTCCATC